>JAQIXG010004593.1:0-12666 GCA_034700105.1 Oconnorella tubifera
GGTTATGAGTGGCTGACCAGAAAGCTAGAGTGCTGTCAACAGCCATGTCTTGTAGTGCAGTGCCTCCATTAAGAATTAGGGTCTTGGAGATCGCGAGTGCTCGCAGCTGAAACCAAAAAGGCGGAAGGTGCAAGCGAACCCGGATGAAATGATTACCTACATTGATAAGAACTTCCGCTACCCACCCATGGCTTACGATAATATAGCGGCTGCTTCCGCTTGCAAAGACGTTTTCTCTAACAGGTGCTTAATTGTCGGCTTACTTTAATTGAATTAAACTAAGCCGACAATTAAGCCCCGTCAATTCATTAAATAAACGTAACCCTAATTAACCATACAAAACATAACCATAAACCTAATCCTAAACCAAAACTCAAACCATAACCCGAATAAGGAGTATACAGTTGACATTTACAATATTCATTTACAATATCCTAAACCTAAGCTTCACTAGTCGCGGCCGATTTTTCAGGCTTTATGTCTGATTTCGCTTCTCAATACTGTAGAATATCAATAAGTTTTGTAGAGCATTGGCGCGCATGAAAACGACTTTGAGCTGCTAATGTTATTTTGTTATATTTTTATGTTGTAAAGTAAATTCTAGATCTTTTGTTTTCTTTCACTGCAGTCTTTAGGACCAAATGTAATTCTAATCTTTGATCCCATCAATCTATAAATTATAGCCTATTGTAATTTATGTGGCCAGACAAAATGTCCCAGGACAAAATATATAGCTGAAGAAATATAACTAGATACCGAGTAATGTTACGGTTAAGGTTAGGATTATGGTTGTAACTCGATTAGGGTTAACACTTGGATTAGGGTTTTGAATTTTTGAACATGTTGTTAAGAGACATTTTTCCGAGGAGGAACATTAAATTTTTCTGGGACATTTTCTTCGTGGTTATTTTGTACATGGATATAATTTCCGCGACATTTTGTACGAAACATTTTGTCCGGGGACAGTTTATCCTAGCTCCGCAATTTATAGTTGTTTAAAAAATAAAAAAAACACTATCTGATAATATTCATTTTGATTGCTTTCATCTATATATGGCCTACTAAAAAATAATACTGGCAAATTCATGAGCTAAAATGTGAGCTGAGACCAATTACGAAAAAAACACGGTTCTCTTGTTCCTATAAAACTCAAACTCTACTAACAATATCAAAACGGTAATATTGTAATTAATAAGAATAGTTCTCTACAGATGTTCGTGTAAACAATAACAAATAATAAAGATATTTCAAGTTTTATAATCTCATATGCCTGTAAATGATGGTTAAAATGAATATTGTAAATGTCAACTGTATACTCCTTATTATAATACACTACGATCAAATTTAAATTTTAGATAGATACAATATTTACAGAACTTTGTATTGTAAAAATATGCTTATCTTATGCTATAAACTTATCTGAAAATTACTTTAGTTCTAGAAATTATATCGTTCTTATAAGCATATATGTTCTAATACGCATTGATTTATCATAATACAGACGAAACTATTTATAAGCTCGCAAAACACGTTCATCTGCTGTTGATTTTTGAGCCAAGAAAAAGTTGATCTGATGCGCAAGCGTGCAGCAGTAGATTATACTGTAAATTATTATTAATTTTGAGAGAGAGAGAGAGAGAAAGAGAGAGAGAGAGAGAGAGAAAGATTATGGTAAGCCTAAACTAAAATTTCAAGATGTAACATTTTGCTCGCCGATTGCTATTTTTTATTTATCTCAGTACTTTTGTTAATTTTCTACATCTTTATTAACATGAAATTTTTGTGAAGGGGGGAAGGTTCAAAATGTCGCCCCCCTTTAGTGTCACATCTCTTTGTTTTTGGTTTTGACTAGCATAGACAAATGTCTCAAGTATGTAGATAATTGATTAAACAATGATTAATTAATGCGAGCAATGTTGCAATTTAAGTCATTCTTTTAAAAAATGAATAGCATAAAAAACATTTAATATGCTATCATTAGAAGTGCAGTAGGGTTATATGAAAGCAGCTATCTCCATCTGTCGAAGTTAATAATCTTAATTGAATGCCGCTGTCGCCATCTGTCGAATACAAACAAACTAATAAAAATTGACTCTTACTGAAACTCAATTACTAATTATTATAGTCATTAATTTGCACTGTACCCGACGAAACAACCCCGAATACACAATCAATTAAACCGACAAAACGGCCCGTTAAATTATTTAATAGCACTAACTCTACCTTCAATCCTAACCCGCATCTTAACCCTAACATTAAAATTAACAGTCGGGGACGATTTGTCGGGCCTACTCGATCGGTCATGAATCGACAGATTTTGATAAAAAGAATTTAAATATATATACTTTTGCGAATTTAAAATACAAAACGATTTAAACAAACCACTATGAAATAAATAAACCACTGTAAATTAATAGTAGATACTATCTTTATATTTTTTCTACTATGTATTTATTCTATATTTATTTTATGATGTCAATTTGCATTGCTATATTTTGTTAATAAACTCATCTTTTTTAAATTTATTCCAATACGTAATCAGGAAGAATGCTTAATTGTATGATTGATTTTGTTTATTTTATTGACAATTTCTTCGCTATATCCTCATTTCGTACATTTATTGACATTTCCCAAATGCTATTAGTATATATCTGTTAAATTGTTTACAATCGACTGTTATTGTCAATTGACGATTGTTTCTATGAAATAATATAAATTTATTAAAAGAATTGAAGTCAGTTATTTTAGAGTTTGACCCCCCTCCCCCACATAAAGCTATTTTTAGATCCCCCCCTTCCCCCCCCCTCTTTGAAAAGCTCCACTAAAATGTAAGCCTCTATAATAAATCTGAAATGTTCTAAAACCAGGGTTAAATGCTAAGCTCAGTTAAACAGTCGAAATAACTTCCGGTGGACATGATTTTAGATGAAATTGTGATGGCTACCGGAAGTAGATTGGCATTGTGGGTAATGGCGGATGAAGGCTGTAATCACGTGATCAATGTCTGGGGAAGTTAGTCACGTGTCTCGTTTTTTTGTTGCTATGTTTTTTTTACTCAATTGGACAAATGTTTTAAAATATAAAATAATTGAGAGTTGGCTTTCATTTATTTGTGAAAATTAATGAAAATCTCTAATAAGAAATTATTTTCTATATAGGTCGTTGACGTTGATAATTTTATATTTGCATTTTAATTATTTTTATGGAAATTATGATTGTTTTTATAATATTTTAAATGAGATTTGAAGATAAGTTTGACGAGAATTATATTTAATATAGCAATGAGTAAACAATAAGTAAATAAAGTTTTATAAAATCTAAATAAGCATGCTTTAAATTTCGATTGAATATAAAAGTTATGTATTTCGAGTTAAGATCTTTAGCTGAATTTGTTGTAGGCCTTTAGGCTTCCTATACTTTGCGGTTTTTAATTTCTTAACTAATAATATTATTAAGTAACTGATTATACTAGTTTAGTTGAATAAATAAATTCACTAACTAATTGTATGGAAGAAAATAATATATTAATTAATATAATTTTTTTAAGTCTTACACACCACCCCTCCCTGTCTCTCCCCCCCCCCCCCCAACTGATTATATAAAATGTAACAAATACCACATTGCTTAATTAAACAACTATAAATAAACTTCTAATTGTAAATTTATAACTTTTAAAGATTACTTGACCTCAAACCTGGAACATCTGGGTTCTAAATAGAGGCGTTATCCACCAGGCCACGTGTGAACAACAAGTGATAAATAATTGCTGTTTACCGTCTTTTTTAAGATCATGAATTTTATACTGATTTACGATTTGATATTAAACCAGGTTAAATGGAATTTTTAAGCGAAACATCTCATTGTGTGTTTTACGATGAAGCACGTGTACAAACACATAAAAATTTCTATTATTTCAATTTCAAAATTTATTGGTTAATAAATACATATTGCCACGCGTTTAATTTAAATGAGATCATTCTATGTTCAAATGTTTATTTTTTCTTTTGTTGATGTTATCGAAATATGGCAAGAAGTAACAACGATATTACTGGTAAAATGATATTTAAAAATAACTGACAAACGTCATTGTTCACAATTTCGTTCACAATCTATAATTGCTCCAGTATGCAATAAAATTGTCAAGAATAGAACCAGTTTTTAACAATTATCTATTTATAGAAATCCGGGGTACGTATTTGAACGGCTTTTTTCTGTGTATATTTTAAGTAAATACTTGATATTTTATATCTTTCCATGCACTATTAAACAGTTTAAAGTGCAAGTTAATGTTATAATCGAAATAATCAAACTTAATTACAATTATTTTTTAAGTGTTAATATTTTTCATTGAGATGTTAATATGCTCATGATGTAATCTATCCTTGTGATATCTTGTAGGCAGCTGCAAATTATGCACCTTACTAAAGGGTGCAGCAAGTTAGCGAAATATTGAGCATTCCCGAGATTCAAACTTAGACCTGTTTCGTCCGACTCCTGCACTCTAACCTCTCTTCTACCGAGATTTGTTACTCAAAGTTTTATCTAAATTATTTTTCCGTACTTACTTTTCACAGGCCGCCACTAACTGTATTTTACAATTTACTTAATCGTATTACTTAATTGAATACTTAACTTAACAATTTATTTATTTAAGCAGCTGTATTTTACAATTTACTTCTGTACAATTGCTCTGAGAATTTTCTAAAAGTCTCGAGAAAAAATCCATCAGGTCTCTCTCTCCTCCTTGATGATTGTAATCGTCTTAATTTATCGTCACTAATTTATCGTCTCAAATTAACATTTCTTTGAAATATACAAATTTGATTTTAACTTGAGAAATAAATTTAACTTTAATATTAGCCTAACTAAAACTACGCATAAACCCAATTTTTAATAAATCGTTTTAGTTAACGCAAAGTAAAAATGTTTACTTAATTCATTTTATAAGATTTCGAAAAACAAAATTATTATTAATCCAGACTTTGCTTTATTATCACACACCTACGTCTGGCTTCTGTTTCACAATTTTTATATTTCGTAATATTAAAAGAAATATAGTCTGCTTTTCAAATGACGTTTTTGCATCACGTGTCTGGTACTTAAACTCCGACATTAATTTATTGTCACTATAATTATCTTTATAAAGTATAGAGATATTATTTATCTCCTATGTCGTCGAGAAAACGGATAAAAATTCTCTTTTTTCAAATTTTATCTTTCTCCGTCGACAAGGTTATCATTGATCGTATGGCGCAAGTTCTTGTCGCGATATTTCCGCCGGAAGCAGTAATCAAAATGATATAAAAAGATTTGTGGCAGTTTTATTCAGAAATAACACGATTATCAAATCTTATTCTATTTTTAAAAAATTGTTTTTATTAATATTTTAGTTGAGAATGACAACATTTTCTTATTATAATTTTTCCACATTTTTTCTTATTTGAAGAAAGCCGCAAAAGTATTTATAAGAAGTATAACTTCTTAAAGTATACAATACATCCTTCTTAGTTAAGTATCTTTATGAAAAAGTAACCTTTCAATAATAATTAGCATCACTATAAATTAACATTAGTCTTAATTTTCTTTTGGTCTATTAAATTTAACTTACGTTTAAATTCATAAATTACCTTATTATATAAACGATGCCTCAGATATATTTTAGGTAAAGGGCGCAATGAGTTATCGAAATAATGAGCAATGATTTACAGGAATCGAACCTGACTATACGTTGCAAGGTTATGATTATATATATTTAGTTTTTATTCTTATTAAATAATAATGCCATTCACTAAACAAAAATGACACTAAGTACTTTTATTGAAACACAAACACGAATCCATTAAAACATTTTACAGTAAAATAAAATATTCATTTGAGTATTTGATGACAACAAAAAAACTGCACGTGTTAAATTGTAATTACTTTCAGTTAATAGAATCTGATTGGATGAACAGAAAACTCTGGGGGCATATCATATTTCCAAAATTCTGATTTTATTTGTAGGGAGAGAGGGGGGGAGGGGTGGGGTCAAAAAGTCATATTCTTTAACAATTTTTTCACTTGACTGGGTTTAATTTTGAAAACGTTCTATTGTTACCCCATGGTCAAAAGTTATAACTGAAAACATACAAATGATTAAATTAACAAATTTATAAATAAATAAAATATACATTTCAAAACATATAAATAATAATAATTTAACATTTTTAAAAAAAAATATAAAGCTATATTTTCTCGTCATATCACAATAAGCAGATATGAGTGGGAGAAGAAAATCGATACCTGACACTTTCAGTCTCTTCTTTATTAATTAGAGAAGACAAAACAAAAGATAATCTCACTATGTAATGGTGAAAATAGAGTACAGCATTCGTACCATAATGTCAACTTGAGTTATTATCAAAGAAATAGCTGCTGATATATCAAAAAATAATAATATTTCATTAAGTTAATTATGAGATCAAGATTACAAAATATTATACATACAGTATACACTGTATATATTATAGCTGTGATTGTAAAAATATCCAGATACAAACATATTCCCAAATTGACAAATCTTCAGAAAAACGTAACGTTATCACTTCACCATCAATTACCATGAGCTTGCACGGTACACTTTACATATCCTACGACGGAGTCTCCGTACAGCCTGTTAACATCTGACATTGCGTTGTTTCAAGTTCAAACGTCTCCACCACCGACCTCCTCCCCCTCCTGCCCCCACACACCCCCTCACCGTAATCTTTCGTTCGCGCCATCTCGCGGCGTATACACACGAATGGGCTGTGAAAGGAAATCTCGAACTGCAGCCTTTGGGCCACATTTCGTCGGTCGATGCAAGACTCTAGGTGACCGTTGAGCTCTTGGTCGACGGCTGAGCGACGCCTGGATACTGAGCAGTGGCTACCGTAGCAGCAGCTTAACGCGGTTCTGAATAGGCGGCCTGGTAGAGGGTAAATAATAACGTTGAGTTTTAGTTAACAAGCTGGTTAAGTAGGTGTCGTTATAGAATATTAAAACTAAAATATCACTAATAGGCCTATTGAAATAAATTGAGCCTTAGTTTATACTTTTCACATTATGATTAAACTTATGACAACTTGTCAAATATTAAATTTCAATATTAAACAAGTTTAATCATCTATTTAATGTAGTAATATTTTGTGATTGAAGGTGCAAACTTAAAGATATGAAATGACATCTACATTGTAGAATGAATATACCAAGTTAACTCTTTCCATTAAGCAACTTCCGATCATGTATCATTTCGTACCTTGAGATATATTTGACTTGGATTAATTATGAAAAATCTCACCTTTTTTATATCCTAAAGCTTAGACAAATTATTCATTAACCCAATAATTACACTAACAATATATGATAATTGCACCAGTAGCCTAATTAATACCTTGATTTCTGATTATTTATATCACACTTATAACTGCAACTGAAAAGCATTGACTTTTATAAACTTACATTATTTTAGCAATTAATGTCTCAAAAATTCAATAATAACCTTACATTTTTACATGTGTTTTAGTGCAAAAGCACACTTGTTCAAAGTTGTTTAAATAACGATAATGAGTTTGTTGACTGCACAGCGTATGGCAGACTACAGATCAATTAAAGCATTCACAAAGAATGACTGGTCTCGAAAACAAGATGTTTTCCTAATGATGTCATTGGCTGTAAACTAAATGAAATTCCTTAATTGCTTTTCATCATTTGCTAATTAAGCCTCATTAGTAAAACGCAAGTTGAATAGTTTCAGTTGAAATGAAAAGAAAATGATAAATTATCGTGCATATATTAAAGCATCGGAACATGCTATTTTATGTTCTACTTGATATAATCTTGTGTATATAGAGTAAATTATGATGAAATAACTAATTTATGTTATAACAAACCGATTGAAGGTAAGAAACATTTTTTACAACGTTTAAAGGGTCCTTTTGTGGTTACCCCCTCCCCCCTTGTGACGATTTCGTGAAAAAATGATGCAAATTATCAAGCAGAGATCAAAAAATAAAGCGATAATCAAAGAAAAAAAATCATCACATTTTTTGAGGAAACCTCCCTCTTTGCGAAATCATGGCTACGCCACTGAATCTAAAAAATTGCACATGTTCTTTTAAGTCCAGAAATATCTTCATAATCCCAGCTTGTTAAAAAAGAAAATGAATCTACAAAAACTGGTCATAAGCTGATCTTACTTACTATTATTAGACTGCACCGAAAACAATAGAAATCTTATTGTGATAAGTACAGTAGCTATCTCATTGAGAATAATAATGCCATTGTAAAAAATTATTAATCGCGAATCCTTGAATTCATCGTACTATTAATGATCCCTAACAGCAAAAATAAACTATAAAAAACTATATAGTATCTTGAACCTAATGTTCTTATTCAGTCAGTGCAACTTGTTCAGAAATTTCTATTTTAAATGAACCAAAAAATAAATATAAAAGCAAAACAAAAAAATTGTACTTAATGGAAATTCATTTCTAAAAGAATTTCATTTCTAAAAGAAATACTTTTAACCAAATGTTTTCTAATATAAGCGTCTTTTATAAACAGAATTTTGAGAAAGGTATCGGAGCAAAAGTGTTCACTTATTGCAGTGAAATTTTGAACAGGCTTTGCACGCAATAAAAACAACACAGCGATCTCGATACCATCACCATATCAAAAGTCTGAGTATAAAACATCTGTGTTCCTTTGATAATATTTGCTTGCTTCATTACAATTATATTATTTGTAATCACTGACGATACATGTAATGCTGTTTAATTAAAGTAATCTAAATTGTACGATTTTTTTATCATTATCCATCCATTATCCATTTTTATTGCTTTAAATCTCAAATAAATCCCGTGAAATATGGATGCGCATTGGTTTCATTACCTTTTTATTTAACGAATTAGCTTACGTTTTATGCAGTTTATTGAGTATTAATTGACTAGGCCTAGACCTAGTTTAGGTTCTTAAAACTTATTTACATAAAAGTTTAGTTTTCAAGAAATCCTAAATTTGTTGCATGATTAGTCGACATAAATAGAAAAGCTACAAAAACGAGTGCTATAGACAGAGAGTAGAAATACTCGAAAATGTATCTTTAAAATATCTTATCTAAAATAAATGTAAATTTAGATTCATTGGTTGAATGACTGTATCTTTAAAAATGACGCAATTTAGCTAATTTAGTTAAAATTAGAGCTATAAACGACCGATATTTATATATATTTTTCTTCAAATTGCAAAACTATTGACTGTAATCCGACTCTTCTTTCAGATCACTGAGTATATTGCACTCAAAACTTTTACTAAATTTCCTGATTACAAAGAGCGTCAGATGATGTTTAAAATAATTTGAAACTACTTCCGGTTGTAATATAATGGCGGCAAAAGCGAGGGGGAACTTATATTACTGCTGTGTAAATAGTTTATTTGGAAAACTGGTAACATTTTCTCCACTTAATGTTTTACTAAAGTTAATTAACTCATTTGGTCTATCTTGTTTAACTTACGGTATTTGTGCTACCGGATTATCGGCTTCTGAACTTAAGACACTCAGTTTTGTATATAACAGTGTTTTTATAAAAATATTCAAGACGACAGATCTAATCACAATTGAAAATTGTCAGGTTTATTCGGGTTATCTAAGTTTTTCGTGTAAATATGATATTTTACGATTCAATTTTCTTAATAAATTATTATTATATGAACAATTTTGCGATAATTCTAAAATTGATGAACTTGATTACATAGAACTAAAATCATTGATAAATAGATATAACTTTTCACCGGGAGATTCAATAAATATAATAAAGCAAAACGTTTGGAGAAAATTTGAAGAAAGTTTGATAACAGTGTGATTTTTCTAATTATATTAATAATTATATACCATTTGTAATTTGCTTTTTAAGTCATTGTATGCACTTATGTATTTTTTTGTGTTTTTTCTGTCATATAGAGTGATTACTATATACTTGTGCAAGACATTTAATTTAATTTTTCGTTTATTTATTTTACTTTTATTTTGATTTTCTGTTTACTATGATTGTCTACCATTTGTTTGATGAATTAAAATTTATATATAAGCCGCTTTGTTGTGGATCGCGCAAAGAGTTTCCGGTAAAATCTTACGTTTTATTATGTGCATTATGACGTAAATGACTACATTTTTTGCTATTTAAATACAAATTAGTAGCACTTATTGAAAGCCTGGACATGTTTTTTTGAAAAATAAACTAATTTAATTAAAACTAAATAAGATATTTAATTAGACTTAAATTAGTCATTGTAGATAGTAAATGGCAATGGTCGATCTTTAATTTTTGTAAAAACTCGTTTGTTTGTGTTTTAAACAATATTGGTATTTATTAAAGATTTCAGGATTCATTAAATATTTCATACACTATGGTAAAATATTTAGCGTTAAATATTTTAAATCAATCTTGAATTATATAGGCCTAATATAAATTACTAAAATGACACTCGTAATAATCATTAGTGACTGTTCATTGTTTTCAAACATCAAAAGATCAAAATATATGATTTGATAGAAAAATTGCTATTTGATCGTAATAACAAATAGGTCTATCAATCTTTATATCTACAATCTAGTGTTTAAATGGTCACGTTTATACAATAGCTATTATTTCACAGTGTTTAGAATCTTTACAGTTTTTCAACTTGAATGTAACTGAAGAAAAAATCTGTATGCATTAAATCAGAATATTGTCACATGATTTATGAAAGCGTTTCAAAAGTACTGCACTTCAGTAATTAACATTAATGTCACTGAATTCTCACATATTATTTTTAGATTTCATGCGTTTTCATTACAAGTAATGACTTCTCTCAAAAATCCCTACATCAAAATGTATTTTCTAAAGCAAGCAGCCTTTGATAAAAAAGACCTATCACTCAATAAATGAACTGTAAATCATGACTGAGAATGATATTTACATCACTTAATATCATAACATTAATAACTTGCAATCTACTCTATATTTTTTAATGGAATTTGAAGTCTGGATCTCTATAAAGATCGTATCTTGTTGGACCAACATTTAAAAAAGTATAACGTCTCGTATGCCTCTTCATTGACAGGCAACGTTTATATGTCATAACGATTTGCGATGCATGATAGGAATATACAGTACATATATGAAAGATTATTTCAATTGATTTAATAAATATACAAATGTACATATTCGTATTGTATTCTACATTTGAAATTTCAGCACTATGTAATTTTTAAGGATTTACATGAAATATCATTATTTTTATCTATTTTATATTACTATTTTATAATTATTGCTATATTTATTTTACTTTAAATAAAAATTAGCATTGAGATTCTTGCAAAAATCTTAGTCTTTGTACAAAAATATTTATTTTACAGTTACTGGCTTCATGTGCTGATTTCATGAGACATCTTGAGCTCAATATTGAGCAGTGCAGCATTTTGCTATCGATGATCTATAGCTTCCTTCAAGCAGAGCAGTAGTCTCCAAAGCCGTCGTGTTTTACATCAATCATAATGATGCATATTCCAGCCGGACATCTCTATGTTCTGTTATTGTTGATTTGTTTGGAGCAATTTATGACAAATTAGCATTTATATAATCTTGAAAACAGTGATGCGATGTTGTAATCTCGAAACTCAGGTGAATTATATATATTTTGTGGATATGTTGATTTAGAAATGTATAGACAAGAGTTATATTATCCTTAATGTTTAGATATGAAGAGACTCTAGAGAGGATAAATACTGTTTCCTGGTTTCAAAATCATTTTTTAAATTTTATCAATACTACAGATTGCAACTAACTGAAACAGCTTATATTTTTTTTTAATTTTCATATAATATAAACTTGTCTTATTCTAAATAATAAACAGTTATTCGAAAAATTTTTTATTGAGAAATGCTGCTTCCATGTAGCATATAATCAGCACTGTAAACAATATATGTAACTTTTACATCTACAATTGCTATTTGGATAATTTTGAATATGTAAGCTTATCATTATTTCTATTGCCTATTTGAACTCTTTGGACAAACATTTTAATTACTGTAATAATGAATATTTTTGAAACAATTTCGATAATATTGTTTTAATAATTTGCTACAATATTTGTCAAAGGCTTTAATCATTTCACTTTTCAAGAAAATCAACCTTCAACTGTATCAGTTTGACATTCAAGTTCTTGCTGCATCTTTCTCTATTGTAACCTCAAGCGTCAATCCAACTGAAAATTTATAAACAATCAAGTGTTTTTTATTTGTCAAAACCATCAAATATATTCTTCTCTTTTCGGCCAAACTGATTCTCGTACAAACACTCACTGTGATAGTGTTATTTATATTGTAATCATTAGTTTTGTGTTGCGAGCGTTTCAAAGAAATCAACACCATGGGCAACAATTGAGAGTTGTCGAGTCAAATCATTCACGCGATTGTATCAAGAGAAATATTAAAACTTTTACTCTACAATTATTAAGGTTAGTTTAAACACGGTTCAGACTCGGCGCTTTGTCGAGGAGCTCGCCCCGCGAGTCGCCCCGCGACCCGACGCGCGACTCGCCCCGCGACCCGACGCGCGACTCGCCCCGCGACCCGACGCGCGACTCGACGCGCGACTCGAAAAGTCG
>JAQIXG010004594.1:0-12663 GCA_034700105.1 Oconnorella tubifera
TATTTTAGATTTGCACGAATTAATTGTAGCTATTATTAGATTTGATGTAATTCTCGTTTTTTGCAGCATTTCGGAAAACGTTTAAAGTCAATAATCAAGATTATTGTTTAGAACTTATCGACACAGCGGGCCAGGTGTGTCATATGATTGTCATTTTATTGATCTCTGTGTGCGTATGTGTGTGTATGTGTGTGTGCATGTGTATGTATGTATATATATATATGAATGTATATACATACCTACACATACTAGACAGATATTTGATTTGTATATATGTTAGTATGTGTTTGTGTGTATGTATATATGTATGTGTGTACGCAGAAGTATATGTATGTATGTGTGTATATAAGTATTTATGTATGTTAGTATGTATGTACGTATATGTGTGTATGTTTGTATATGTGAAATGAACCATACAAGTCAAATCCACTGTGTTTTGTTCTTTCAATCATTTTTCTATTCTGCCAATACTTTTATACTTTTGTATGCAGGATGAATTCTCGTTCGTATCTCAAACGTATTGTATGAATACGGACGGATACGTTTTAGTGTATTCAGTCGATTCTGAGAAAAGGTATTAATACTTTGTATTTCATTCGTTTAAAATAAAATCTAGTTGTAATTTATAATCTATATTATCGCAATAAAAGATCTAGTTCTACTACTATAATATATTTTTTTAATTTAACTTTACAATTCTATTATTAATTATTATTATTTAATGTTTTATAGTGTAATTTTTATTTTGTAATTAATATGATATACGTACATTGTAGTTTTGAGATTGTAAAGTCTATATATGGAAAGCTTAAAGATATGACGGGGCAGAGGCAGTATGTATTTTGTATTATTTATTTATTCAATCAATTTTGTTCAATTTTATTTAGAAATGATTAATATAATTGATTATTTTTTAGACATAGCAATTGATCAATTAATTAACTAAGATTTATATAGTCAGTTAATTAAAATGCTAGTTAATTATTAATTAAATTCAACGATTAATTACATAATTACTCGGATTAATAGTAAAAGAGATGCAACATTTTATTATATATTTAATGTACTATTTTATGATTTTGCGATTTTAATTACAAAATGTTATGAACGTTCTCTAATGTAAATGTTAATTGTTTGATTTTATAAACTATTTTCAGCATCCCTCTGGTATTGGTTGGGAATAAAACTGATCTGCGAATGAAAAGGTTCAGTTCTAGCATTTAGCTGAGGAGTTATTTTTAGCTTTTAGCGTTAAATTTTTTCTAGCATTTAGTCTCAACATTATTTCGGTCAATTAAACGCACAATATTAAAATAATAAACTGAAAAACAAAATCAGCTAAATAAACTAAAAGCGAACTAGTAAATGAACTTAGTACAGAATGTTTCGAAAGTTTATAAGATAAATAACGCTGCAAATTTATACTTCGATATGTTTTATTGAATTTTTCTACTTAAAGTCGAGTTTAATCGAGTTAATGACTAAGTTTTGAATATTGTTTAAGGGTTATATCAACGGAGACGGGCAGACAGTTAGCCGAGAGTTGGAAGGGGGCATTTCTAGAGGCATCAGCGAAAGAGAACCAGGTTTGAGAGAAATTGTATGAAATATAATAATTAATGTTAGTTACTGAATGTTATGTTAATTTATGTTAATTGAGCAATTATGTACTTATACGAATTATAATAAACTTATAATAATAATAAGTTAATGCTTAATAATAATGTATACTTACTAAAGGGTGCAGAAGGTTGAGATGTATTTTCAAACGTATAATTTTTCCAGTTGAGAACGGACTTCATTCCTTAATTTATCAAAAAATCAACAGTTATTATTCGTTTTACGTATAAAACATATCTTGCAAGATAGACTGATTGAGACAGACAGATAGATGGAGAGAGACAAACAAATAGATAGATATTTGATCGAGACAGACAGATGGCTAGAGAATAAAACAGACCGATGCAATTAAACCGACAGACTTTCAATTTCTTTCATAAAAAAACTCGCCATCTCCGTGTTTTTTTTTATTCCAGAAAGTTCCTGACATTTTTAGGACCCTCGTAGGTGAGATAGAGAAAGCGGAGGGGAATAACGAAGAGAAGTCTTCTTGTTCTTTGTCTTGACGCCTAATTAGGTCATCCGTCGAATTAAATGTTTGAATTTTGTAACAACAGGAATGGTAGAGGTTACTGCAGTTGTTGATGGATGGGTGGATGGATTGGTGGATGGATTAATGGGTGGATGGATTGAAGAATGAATAAAATAGATAGAAACAGCGCTTGCATTTTACTGATTCAATTTATTGAATGATGTTTGAATGTTGATTGAATAACTGAATGATATTTTGAATGATGATTGAAAGATTGAATGTTTGAATGATGATTGAATATTTGAATACTAATTGAATGACTGAATGTTTGAATGCTTATTGAATGACTAAATAAAAATTAAAGTTGAATATTATATGATAATTATATGTACATTTAACAGCTGAATAAACTGTTACGTTTCATTTAAGATCTATGACACTCTGATTCATTATTAATTCATTATTAAAGATTTAAATGTTAATTATAAATTGCCCGTTTAATCGTAGATTTAAGTACTAATCCTAGATTTGAAGACTTAATTGATGGTTAAACCTTCGTTATGAAACTGGACAAGTACAATAGACCAAATATCTTGCTTTTTTGTGATTAATAATACAAAATATATGAATATTGTATTGCTATATAAAGACTACATCTGAATAAATTTGTGTAGTAAACAGTTGTATATATTTACACAGGAATTCTATTAGAAATTCTATTAAAATTTAACTCAAATTAATTCACGAGTTCAATATTTAAATAATCTGGCAAAATAATTACATACATTACATAATAATTACATATTTATTAAATAAATTACCTAATAATTACATATTCGTTTATTAAACGCGTTCTTTATCACTGCCGTTTAAAATAACAAATTACCACACCACGTTTGTTCTTAACGTCACATCAGCACAGTTGTTTAACGATACATCTCCAACCAATTTTGTGTAAAAACAGACGCTTTAATAATTCATTTTCATTAATAATTAATAATCCTTTGGAATCTAAAATTATTTCCTTTCAAGAAATGAACATAACTTAAAAATGATATATATACAATAAAACTTCGAGCTTAAAACTAAACCCAACATCAAGTTCTAAAACTAGACACAGTGGCAACCACTGATTGCCATAGTTGCCAGATGATTGCCAGTAGAAGCATGCCAACAGAAACGTATATCGGTAGGTAGGTGGCGGACGATACAGCGTAGGTGACGGGGGTTCGAGTCACAGCTAGAGCCGAGTTCACAGCCGTCATTGTAAGTCGGCTACAATCTCTATTCACTGGAATTCTGGCTTTTATCTGGATTACAAAAAATGAATTAAAAATATTATTGTGTAGAAAATGAATATAAATTTAATAAGTATTAATATTTTGTGTATTCTGTTACTTTTAAATTGCAAAAAATGTTATAAATGTAACTTGCTGCACCCTTTAAGTTTATAAATGTCTCTTACTGCACCCTTTACGTTTCTATATGCCACTTGCTGCACCCTTTATCATCAACATAGCTAACCTTTAGAGTAAAATGTTGGAATATGGCTTTAACTTCTTCGATATTTGATGACTTCATCATAAGTCTAACCGCTTCACCTTTACGGATCTTAACCACTCGCTCAAACACCGCCGGGTTATTGTAACATCGTTCCAAAGTTGCGATTGCCATAACCTAAAATAATAACGGTTATGTTTTAAAGTCGCTACAACAATAACCTACTATAAAAACCGGTTTTCTAAATTCAACATTCTAAAATTATAATAACCATAAATTCCCCATATTCCCAACTTAAATTCCCAAGGTAACAAATATCAAGGTATAAGTAAAATTTAAACTCTAAAATTTACATAAAAAAATTTCAAGCATCGTTCAAAATTTAACGGCTAAATTATAATTGGATAAAGATTAAGAAGCCACCTGGGGTATCGCGCAGAAATTAAAGACGGATTGATTTCTCAAACGCGACAGATATTTAACGACATCAGGTACGTGAGCGAGAGCATTTGTAATCAATTCGTTTAAACACGATAACGCTTCCGATCTTCTTTCTATTCTTGACAGCTCTCTCAGTTCTTTGCAACTTTTCCCCCACACCTAGAATGAATAGATACATTTTACAAATTCCGTAAAAAAGCAAAAAGTCTACAATACGAAACTCTATGCTTATAAGATTCAACGCCTCTGTTGAATTTTCAATTCGTATTAACGTCACAGCAGCACAATATCTGCACCCTTATTTCAACAGATATGTCTAAAACAAAATTGCGCATAGATCACATATTAAATGTTTAAAAAAATAATTGTTTATTAAAAACCTCCTTAGGCCAGAATATTCTGTCTTCTAGAACATCCTCTAGATAGTCTCTGATGATGTTTGTTTTCTGTAGAAACAGTCCCATTGAGTTAGACAGATAATTATCTTGTCCGATGATACTATCTTCTAATTTTGATACGGAGAAAATGCGCGATAGACCGATACCAACCAACCCAGCGACGTAGTGACAGTACTGCAGACGGACAGATAAATAAATGAACAGATAGACAGACAGATACAATTACATCCAGATTATTAATTGTCTTGGCAAAAATCTAGATGTCATAAATATAATTTTTTTCATGTTTTAAAACTCTACAATGATAACGATAATAATGATCAACGATGATAATAATAATAATGATAAAATAATGATGAGATCATACTTGGTTCCATTCCTCTATGGAGCCTGGTGATTGGCTAAGGAATACAATCATTCCCTCCCCCATTCTCTGACATATATCTGATATGACTTCTCTGTATAAAGGCTTCAATGCTCTGAACTCGGATGATATCTAAATGATACATTATTACCTACTTATACGGGGTGAACCAAAAATAATAATTTCACAAGCTTAAGGCTAATTCATTTTACATAAAAGGCCAAATTCAACTCAATTTTTGATACAGAAGTTAAATCACTTCTATCAAGTCTACCGTTAGTTTTTGACGATTCACAAATATACAACGCAAAAAATTGAACAAAAATGTTTGTTTCGGCTCCAAGAAAATACCTTTTTTTAAGTTGGACCCTCTAAAGGGTTCGTTCAAGAATATCTAATTAGCACGGAGAATTAATCTGGGCAAACACCACAATCTTCTACCAATCATACCACAGCGATTACGCACCGTTGGGAAATCTTCTAGGACCATTTTGTCCTTTTCCTTGCTGTCCATAAACTTCCAGTCCGGCTCTAAAAGATTCGAATGAAAAGTTTTAAGCATTTCTTTTTTCGTGTCGATATCGATCGTCATGTCGTCTTCCACGGTGTCGAGAGCTCGTAACGTTAGATAGAAGATGCAAACGGCGTCGCTGAAAAACATTTCAACGACATTATGAAAAGAATATTTATCAAGGCTCGTTAGAGAAGTGGTTAGAGCGCTGGACTCGGACGCAACAGGTCCAGGTTCGAATCCCGGATTGATCAGTGCTTCGATAACTTGCTACACCCTTTAGTAAAATAATTAAATTGAGAAGACAGATCAAATTTCTATTTAAATATTTGTTCATCTACTTAAGATATTTAAAATATAAGCATTTGAGAAAGAGACAGCTAAAACTTTAGATAAAAAGTTAAATAAAAATAAAGCTGTTAAAGTAAAAATCGTATCAAATAAAGGCATAAAAAAATATATAAAAAATATATAAAGTAAGATAGCTTAAATTATAGTCTGTCTCACCGCAGCTCATCGTCTAAAGCTTGTATCACAGCAGCAAAACTTCTGCTCGTCATTTTTAAATATTCGTAACATTTTTTCATGTCAGGTGACATGTCCACCTGAAAGAATCGGCATAAAATTTAGCCATTGCAGATGATAAGGCTCGTTAGAGAAGTGGTTAGAGCGCTGGACTCGGACGCGACAGGTCCAGGTTCAAATCTCGGATAGATCAGTATTTAGATAACTATCAGCACCCTTTAGTAAGACACTTAAATTGATTGCTACGTCTGAGACATCGTATAATACGGTAATCCTGACATTAAACTTACGCCAGAAACTAGATGCCGGATATTGCAGATGTGCTGGCAACTTCCTGCCAGCATCGGCAGCCGGATGCCAAAAAATTACAGAAACAGGCAGCCGAATGCCACAATTGAATGGATATTGAATCAGGATTCCGATAGTTGGTTTCTAGAATCAAGCTGCTGGAATCAGCTGCTGTAATTTGGCTGCTGAATAAAATTCCACTAAAAAACCCTAACAATATTTATAATTCCGTTTAAAAACGTCCTATTAAAACGTGAATGCATTGAAACGATGGAAATGTATCGTACTTTCCTATTGGACGTCCCCATGCTGGCCATCTTGTACTTGACCAATGAGAAGACTTCTTCAGGATGACCAAACGACCTCAAAATGTCCATTTTAGATTCTGTCTGCGAAATCAAAAAATATCATACCAAAATATGTTTTGCCAAAATTAAACATTTTCCAAAAATTACAAATTCCAGCGTAAAATAAGCACATTTTTATTATAAATTTAATTATTAATTAATTCGATTAATTAAACTAATCGATTAAATATTTAAATAATATTTGATTTTAAATTGAAATGATTTTAAATTAAAATGATTTACTGAAAATTGGAAAAAAATAAAACTTCGCGCAACTCTAGAATCAGCTGAGCGAAAAGACGCATTCTGATTGGTTGAAATTTCTGAGCACATATTTCTGACCAATCAAAATCAACGGATGATTAATACGAAATTCTATTATGCTGATACATATTTCAAAGCTATTTTAGAATATTTAATCTGAGTATCACTCCTAGATTTCCTATTTCAACGCTAATCTAAACGCATCTGTGACTGTGCAATAGGCTGTGTAGAGACTCTGTGCCTTAATTCTAACCCTAGTCGTTACAAATGTTAATTTTCAAGCATCTATAGACGTTGGCCCTTAAAGAACAAAACTCAGATCCTAACCCTAATTTATCTCACTGTTTAAATCATGAAAATAAGCATGAAAATCGAAAATAAAACACTCTGAACACGTACTATATTTATATAATATACTCTTTAATGCAAAATGCATATAATATGATATAATTCTATAAAATATTATGCATAATATTATACAATTATCTAAACTATTATGCATCTATCAGTTCAAACATATAGTATATAAAATATTATATGCATTTTATGTATAATACAATACAAACACAATAAAAACATGCTGCTCGATTATATCAATTAAACAAATTTCATTTTAAAACAATTTCAATTAACCAAATCTTCAATTTATTGTATTTTAACTAAATTTAAAACCTTACAGCCAATCAGAAAAATTCTCCCCACCCCCATCCCCCCACCCCCTATTATCATTATCCTAATATCCCTAAGATTTGTAAAACAATGAATATACCCCCCCCATAATAGAATATACCCCCCTCCCCCTATAATATTAAAACAAAAATTCACAAAACGACTAAAAAAATTCACAATAACTTGGTCCCCAACGATCAAACACAACCCCCCTTGTATATCAGGGCCAGCTGCTATTCCCCGCCCCCCCGCCGCTCCCCCCACTCCCCCCCGAATCAATCCTAGGTTGGGACCCATCCCTAGAGGGCCGCAACGCTATCTCTTGACAAGAAGCATGCCCCTCCTCACTATTAGGACTATTACAGGTTACCCCCCCTGCACGTTCAGGGGGGCTGCTACATTTCACCCCCTCAGGGGGGGTCCGTCGAGCCGGGTGCACGATAGTCGCCTCCCCCTGCTCAGGCCAGGGCGGCAGTGGAGGGGATGGCGGGGGCCCCCCCACACCTAGTTGCTGTATTTCATTCGGGTCTAAAACTGTATAATGTTGCAAAGCTGGAATGTTGCTAGCCCCCCCGGGGACCCTGGGCGGCTTAGCGGGGACCTGAGGGCCCTGCCGCCCAGTCCGTACCGTCACTCGGGTGTGATAGGGACACTGGGGGGTGATCGCACCCCCTCTAGGGGACCCCTGGTCCACAGCACCCCCTGAAGCGGCAGCTATGTTTGGAATCGAAGGAAGGGGTCTGGCATCCATCCTCCCATGGGCGTATAGGTTCTCCCTCCCTACTGGGACCTGCCCCCCCGCCCAGGGGACGCCCCCGGAGGTCTGGAAGGAGGGTTTAAGGGTGGAGCCTCGGAGTGATGTTGAAGATTTGGGGCCACGTAGGGAGTCGAGCATTTGGGAGTCTTCTCGGAGTTCATAACATTGACCATCACCTGCTTGGACATAGAGTGTCGTCTCTGGACGCATGTGCTCATTTCTTTGTCTACGAAAAAGTGAACGATAACAAAAGTTTAAAGAAATAAAAGAAGAATTATTTGAGAGAACTGTAAGTAAGAAGAAATTTCAAGAAGAAATGTCACGAGATATTAAAAGATGTGTAAAAAGGAAATTGGAATTCATAAAATGAATGCCTGCGATAATAAAATAAATGAATTGTGTAAAATAGTTTTCAACTAGATCATAATTTCAATTGTAGAAGAGATTAAATGTATTGTTTCGTTAAATTCTACTGAAATATATAATTTAATGCAATGTCTACCACCCCCCCCACCCCTCCATCCCCTTAAAATCTCTCTTCTTTAGACATTGGGAGTGGGGGCATGGGTTACTGGAGAAAAAAGATAGGGGGTTACTGGAGTCCTAAGTTTTTTAAATTCTGAAATGATGAAGTGAATGTATACCTTCGCAAGCAAACTACTCCTATAGTAACAATTAGGACTCCTATGACAAGAGCAATGCCTAGCACAATAGCTATCAGGACACCTAGTACAGGAAACAAATAAACAAAATAAATATAGCAAAAAATAGATATAAATGTATTGCAAATTTATCTAAACAAATTCTTTTAAATATAAGAAACAAAATAATTAAAGTCATCTTAATATTTAATAGCAACATATACACTAGAGTAAGTACTATAAGTAAAATTTAAGTTTACAAGACGCATAATTAAAGTTTATATATCACATAATATGCGATTAAAGTTTACATTACATGAACTTAAATTACATTTAATTAAAACTTAAATTTAAATCTAAGTTTTAAATTACACATAACATAAAATTACATAAAAGAATATTGTTATAAAAAATAAAAATATTGTTTTCGCAAAAAATGACACAAAAATTCCGCTTACTCCAGTTACCTAGTGGCAGAGTCATTAAAAGTCCTTCCGGTTTGACGACCTTATCGGTACACGTTCCTATTTCCCCCGTCCAATGTGTCCCCACACAGTGTCTCTCCCACTTCTGGTCCCCTACCCTGCACCCCACCGTCATCTTATCAGCGGTCCGCTCGGACCAAGCGTTAATTGGGGCATCAGCGTCCGGGCAGCCAATAGCTGGGCAGAGAAGTAGGTCAGAAGTTAAACGAGCCAATAGTAAAGCAGAGAAATAGTTCAGAAATTAGTAAAGAAGTAGATTATAATATAAATTAACCAATAGTAGAGCAGAGAAGTGGGTTCGAAATTTGAATAAGCCAATGGAAAAAGTAGAGCAATGGGTTAGAATTTAAACGAGCCAATAGTAGATCAGAGAAGTAGATCAGAATTGAAAGGAGCCAATAGCAAAGCGGATAAATAAACAAATCAAATACTTTTTACAAAATACTACATCTGAAATTTACTAAAAAAATAATTAACTACTGAATTACAATTATTTCTACAAATAAACCTTAACTATAATAACAACAGATCCCTACATTAAAATAACTATATATTCCAAATACTACATAGATCATATAAAATGTATATACACATATAGATTAGCTATTAAAAATCACACGCAACAAACCTTCGTAATAAAACATAAACTGATCTCTCTGCCTATCCCCCCCTCCCCCTCCCCCTCCCACTGTATTAACCACATGTATTTCAACCGAATTCCCTAACGACGAATAAACGTGCTGCACCCTACTCCTTCCCCCGCACACATGAGTATCCTTGGGGGTCAATGCCTCTCTGATCATCGCGTATCGAACCAAACAGTTGTCCGGTGTGTGGATATAAGCGCGGTGACTCTGTTCCATGGAAAAGTCGTACATGGTTAGGTTGATGGTCTGGCCGGACTGGACCTCGATCTTCCATGGACATCTGGAGGTTCCGCAAGGGACACGGGTGGAATCGAAGGTGACGGAGGAAGCGATGTAGGCGCGTTGGTGGGTGATCTGGGCGAAGGAGGAGGACTCGCAGGTCTTGCACGCGAGGGTTTCCACTGGAAGGGAATAGGTGATAAGATAGAATGTGAGTTTCCAGATTATGGAAATAGGTAGTTATTATATTTAGTAATTCTCTATAGCGGGTCAATGACCTCTATAGCGGGCCAATGACCTCTATAGCGGGTCAATTTCCTCTGTAGCGGTTCAATGACCTCTGTGGAAAGTCAATGACCTCTGTAGCAAGTTAATGACCTCTATAGCGGGTCAATGACCTCTGTAGCGAGTCAATGACCACTATAGCGGGCCAATGACTTCTAACTTTAGTTTCCACAGTAGGAAAATATGTAATAAGACAGAATGTGTGTTTCCATAGTATGGAAATAGGTAATAAGGATAAAATGTTTACAGAAAAGAGTTTCCACAGTATGGAAATGATATTTACTTGTATTATTTTTATATAAATTCTCTCTAATTTGATAAGAAATATATTTAATTGAGTATGAATAAATAGATTAGTTCTTTAAAAATGCATATAATAAATGAATTATATAAATTTCGGATGATGACATAAAAATAACGTGATGTATATTATGTAGAAAGTGATGTTTGTAATATCAGTAATGTAGGACTACAGGCTACAGATAGATGATAATATGAAATGCTAGTATTAATTTTAAGCAATTAAATTAGATAGATTTATGTAATTTATTTGCAATTAGACAGTCGGATAAAATTAACCAAATGATTAACTCAGTTAATTGGCTGTAATTCAATTATGCGTATAAATTGAATTAAAAAGTAATTAGTCATATAGAATTATAAATAATTGAATTAAATAAATATTCAGTTTTATAATGAATTGATCACATGATAAGTTCAAGTTAAGGAATTAGAAAGATAGTTTAAATAATTTGTAATATTTTCATTATAAATTATTGGCAAAAACTATTACTGTTACTATTGGCTTGAAAAAATAACGATAACATTGATAACAATAAACAATAACAATGATAACAATGATAAACAATAACAGTAATAACAGTAATAATAAAAAGTAAAAACAACACCACCCCCCTAACCTTGTACACAAGTATGCGACACATTCAGATAGTTCTTAAATTCTCTCGGACAAACGTTCGCGGCCTCCAAGCTCTGGTCCGGAATCCTTATCTTGCAAGTCCTCCTCCCGGAGCACTCCCTATCCAGGTGCTCCCTCACGTCCGCCTTGCATCCCACCTCCCCGTAGTTCATCCGCACGCAGTAGGCCAGCTCCATGCGTCCGTAGAGGGCCTCCGTGATGACTACCACTTCGTCTTCGGAGCACTTCGGAGCGAAATCTTCGGTCTCGCAGACCTCACGTGAATCTGGGAGAGAGAAAAATGTCGAAGATTTTCGTTTTAAAAGATAAAAATTTCAAGTAGAAGGAGAAGATATATGATTTGGTCTAAAAGTCCATTGTTTAAGCTGTTTTAAACCGTTTTTGTTCTGTCAATAAATGTGCGTTCGTTAATTAGAAAAACGATGATGAATTTATTTGATTATTTCAAGGGTTTAGGTGAGGATATTTGGGGAGAGGGAGGAGAGGGGGGGGGGTTAAAGTGATTTTGTTTTGGAAAGGATTTTAATCATTTTGCTGCTCACACAAATACAAATTGTAGTTTGTCTATGTTCAATGTTTCTATAGCGTGTGTAAAAAAGTGTGCATTAGAGAAATGATAAGAAGATAAAAGTTAAAATTAAGATATAATTGCAGAGAAAAAAAAAGCAGAAGAATGACTAACAGGAAATGGGTCGTCAGATTTTTAACACAAACACACCCCCCCCCCCCCTTTCTTTGATCTTAGATTTAAAGTCAAAATGTCAAAATCTAAGTTTAATTAACTTAAGATTAATTTTAATGTATTACCTCTAAGTATAGTAGGAGTTGTGCTAATCAATGAACCAATTGAAACGCAGATAAGTTGAACCAAAACGGAAGTAGTTGGCAGCCATCTTGCGATAGCCGCCATTTTTAAAATGGCCGCCAAATGTTGTCAAAATCTCGAGTTATTTCATGTTTAAATAATCCTTGCGATTATAAAGATTTTTCTAGTTATAATTGTAGGCACAAATTATATCTTTTTTCTTAACATCTTTATTTTGAATAAAAGTTTCTGAATAGACAACAATTCAACAAAATCGAGCTAAATTCAGCTAAATTTAATTAAATAATTCACTTATAATTGATAGTTTTAGTTGCAAAAGAGAATTAGCAAGAAATTTTATGCCTTAAGGATAAATAGATGAAATTAAGTACTGCACAAACCAAACTTTGTACATTGTATATATGTACATTGTATATATGTACATTGTATATATGTACATTGTATATATGTACATTGTATATATG
>JAQIXG010004595.1:0-12663 GCA_034700105.1 Oconnorella tubifera
TTACTGATTTATATATTGATTTATATGTATATATATATTGATTACATGTATATATATATATATTGATTGATTTATGTATTGATTTATATATTGATTATATTAATGGTTTAGAAATTAAATGTACAAATTCATTTAAATTTGTTTAATATTTTTATTTCAGGGGCCCCCAATTGCAATGCCCGAACCCTTTAGCAATTCAGCTCCTCCTTCTTATGCCCCCCCCGGTCAAGCAAATTTTGCTTCCGCTCCCTCGTACCCCCCTTCAGGGTACCCTAATCCAGCCCCAGTGCCAGCTCACGGGGCCCTGCCATACCCCATGCAGCCCCCCTCAATTCCAACAGTAAGAAAAGCATATCATTTATATATATTAGTTATTTTTTATACTGAAATATGTTCATTTATGCACAGATTGTTTTTATTGCAATGTTTGTTTATTACTGTTTATTGTAATGTTTATTAAAACAATATTAACTTTTGATTTTTTAATTATAGCTTGACAACAATATAACAACTCAAATTTATTACAATTTCTTGCTCAAGGGTGCAGCAAATGACGAATCTTTTAAAAAGCCACTGAAATTTTAAATCAACCCTAATTTTCTTGCATTTGTATTAAATGTTAATTCATTTTTTTTAATTTTTAGCCATTCTACCCCCCCTCCCCCATCCCCCAGCCTTCCTACCCCCAGCCTTCCTACCCCCAGCCTTCCTACCCCCAGCCTGCCATGCCTCCACCCAGCGCGGCAGGCTACCAGGCCTCCTATAACCCCTCCTCGGGGGGCGTAGCGGGACATTTGGTGGCTCAAAGTTACCCAGGCATTTATCCCAGTGTGCCTTCTTATAATCCTGTTGTGACTAATGCCTACGTTGCTCAGGTTAGATTGAGTTTATAGAAAATATTTTCCAATTAAAAAGGTGTAGTTTTTTTTAATTAAAAACGTGAGTCATTTATGAAATCAATAAGAAATCAATATTGTAAGAAATCAATATTTCAAGATATTAAAATAAAATATATTGATTGATATTTATTAAATCAATATTTTTTTAATATTTTAATATGTTTCAAGGTGAAACATATTAAATTTTATCATTTTTGGTATTTTTTTATCATTTTTATTCAATCTTTTTTATCAGGGGCAGGGGACTGTGCGCCCTTTTCCTAATTTCAACGCTGAAATGGATGCTCAAGTCCTTCGTAAAGCTATGAAAGGGTTAGGTAAGAATAGGAACAAGATTTCGTCAAAAATAAAATGTTAATTATTATAGAAATTTCCGCCTTTCCGTCTATTGTTGACATTGTCTCTGAGGAGCTCATCTCATTTTTTATCGTTTAAGTTTTTGACAGGGGGGGGGTACTGACCCAATTAAATAAATCTTAAATGTACTGTCCTAGACACAGGGGCTACTATATCGGGCCATTTAAAACGCAAACTTTCTTAAAATATAACTATAAGATTTAGTTTAAATTTTCTACTTTAAATATAACGTATAGAAAATCAATGATTTTATGATGTTGCTTTTATACAGGGACTGATGAGCAAGCAATCGTGAATGTGTTGTGTTATAGAAGCAACGAACAAAGACAACGAATCAAGCTGCAATTTAAAACTTTATTTGGTCGGGTGAGTTAAACTGCTTAGATTTTATTGTAAAATGTTACTGCATAACGTTAGTGTTGTGTAAAATATATTTTATGACAAGTTATTTGTTCAATTTTCAGGATTTTTTTAAAATTTTATTGCTTAAAGCAGTTAGCGTTTAATATCTAAGAAACCATGTTTTCTAAACTGCTATTTTTATACGAGTTAATTATTAATTATTTATTAATTAGTAAATGAGTTATGCGTTTGTTTTAGGATCTTATAAAAGATTTAAAGAGCGAGTTAAGTTTTAGATTTCTTCAGTCAATTCTTTCGTTGATGCTGACACCTGGTGAATACGACGCGGAACAGCTTCATAAAGCTATCAAGGTTCTTGGTTTCTATTCTTTATTTCTATAATGACTAATTTAGTAACTCTAATTTTGATATTATATTCAAATAACACATTACTTTGTCCCAATTTTTATATTCAGTTTGATTTTATAAGCTAAAGTAAAATGATTCGATTCCTTAATAATCGATTGTTTAAATTGATTGATTACTGATTGATTAGTTAATTGATTGATTATAGATTGATTAGTCTAAGTCTATTGATTGATTAGTTAAATGATTGATTAGATTAGATGATTAATTATTTAAATTAAATGATTGTTTTGATTTGCTAGATGATTAATTAATTGTTTTGTTTCAGGGTCTGGGCACAAATGAAGAAACGCTTGTAGAGATCCTATGCAGCCGTTCAAATCAACAGATTCAGGAAATTAAATCTATATACAGAACTAGTTGGTTATTTTATATATCTATCTTGTCTGTCTATCTGTTTGTCTCTCTGTCTGTGGTCTGTCTGTTTGTCTGTTTGTCTATCTGTCTGTAATTCTGTCTGTAAGTCAGTCCTATCTATATCTATCCTTTCAATTATCGATCTGTTTGTCTGTCTGTCTGTAAGTCTGTCTGTTATTTTAGACTACGGTAAAGAACTAGAAAGAGATCTGATAGGGGACACTTCTGGACATTTCCGGCGATTAGTCGTTTCACTTTCAACAGTAAATATTTTAAACTTTTCTAAAGAATTCATCGTTTGTGTAAAATGTTAATCCAGTCTTTAAATTTAAAGACTGTTATTTATAATTTAATGTTATTTGTAACTAATATTTTCAAGTAGTATCAATGGCTGCTATTTAGTAGATATTTAATTAAGGTTAGAATAAAGGTTCTGCGTTTACAGGGTGGCAGGAGGGAGGACCAGTATGTGGACATTGAAATGGCAAGGAGAGATGCAATCGTAAGTGCGCATTCTTTTACAGTCTACCATTTCTCAAATCAACATTTTATTTTACGAAATTACATCGGGTATCGTGTCAAACTTTTTTCTTTTTAAATCTATAAGGACTCGTTTTAGTAGCTTTCAACGCATAAAAAGTTATTGGATGTTATTCGAATGGTACTTTAATGAGATAGCAAATAACGGCTTGATTAAAAGGTACACTCGGATACAACGTAGTTAAAGTTAAATTGGAAATAATTTAATATTTTAGGAGTTGCATAATGCGGGGGAGAGGCGTTGGGGGACGGATGAGTCAAAATTTAATCAGATTCTATGTTCACAAAGTCACGCACAACTCAGACTCATTTTTGAAGAGTATAAGAGAATCGCTAGTAGGACTCTAGAACAGTCGATTAAGAGCGAAATGTCGGGTGATTTACAAATGGGCATGCTAGCTATAGGTAATGATCGTTTATGTTTGTCATAAAGTAGACAATATTAAACGTAGAATTTCAATTAAACGTAGACCAAACGATATAATACGTCGAGTAAAATTTATATTGATTTTTTCATAAAAGTTACATAATACAGTTATTTGTTTTTGAAATATATTAGCGCTAAGCCTTTATTAATACTTTATTTAATATCGTATCTCGAGTCTTTATTTAATATTTTATCTCGAGTCTATTTTTTTTAGTTTTTTTTAAATCCGTTTTTTATTTTGTTTTTCGTTTAACTTACTAATCGATGGTCGTGTTTTGTGTTACGTTCAGTCGCTGTGGTACAGAATCCTCACGCTTACTTTGCCAGCAGATTGTATCGTTCTATGAAGGTATCAAACTGAAATGGACCCTCTTTTTTCTGATATAATTTTTATACAGTATAATTCTCTGTGCATTATTTTTGTTTGTGTAAGAGGCAAACGGTATTTTTCTAATATTCTTTACGCGTTGCTAAGAAAGCGTAAAATAAAAATAGCGCGATTAATAGCACGGATACTGAAACTAGAGTTTATAATAATATTTCATTTAATGCGTTGTTTAACTAGTTTTTAACATCTTTTTAATTAAATAAATCTTTAAGAATTATACAACTGAGTGACATGTTGCATGTCACAGGGTGTCGGAACGAATGATGATGCGCTAATCCGTGTAATCGTATCGCGTTGTGAAGTCGACATGATTCAAATAAAGGCGGAGTTTCAGCGCGCCTATGGGAAAACTCTGGAATCTTTCGTTCAGGTATTAAAGTATAATTTAAGTTTCAATTTAACTGACAAACTTTACGAGATCTTGTTAAATTTCATAGCCAAGAATTTCGCACGGATTAAATAATTAGTTGACTAAAAATTTAAATGCGAATTAACGCGAAAATTCAAGAATTTAAAAACATTTAAAATTTGAAAGCGAGTCTTTTTTATATACGTTGTAGATTTTCTGTTGAATTTTCCTTACGAATTATTGATGTATTATTTTAAATTCGAGTTATGATATAAATCATTTATATCTCTCTGCTTATGATCTTGTTTTGTTGTTTTATGATACTTTTATTTTGTGATACATTTTTTAGGATGATACGTCGGGTGATTATCGCAAAACCCTTCTCGCTCTGATTCGTGGATACTAGATAGAAAGCACTAAGACCTTGTATACTTTGATCTAATTGGACCGCAGAGGCGGGCATTTATTTACATTGATCTGATTGGATATGAAACGATTTGAAAATGTTGCACTGCAGGAATTAAATCAGGACTTTGTATAAATATCATAAACTGCAACTCTCGTGTAATTTTGATTGTAATTGAAATTCAGAGAAGAAAATTCAATCTTTAATGCTCTTATTTTTATAACTATTTTATTTTTGAAGTATTTTAGTTATTATCTTTCAGTTGAATTAAATTTCAAAGTTATTTGTAAATACTTAATTTTAATTTCATAATCCTATATGGCTGAATGATTGATTCATACGTTTGATTTTTAGATAAAGCGATTATAGTTTAGCATTAAGATGCAATATATTAGATATTTTATTTATTTTTATTTTCATCGACACAGTACTATTGTACTTGCAACTCTATATATATATATTTTCTGAGAATTCTTGTTTTAATTCTTCCATTTATTTATAATTAAATTATAACGTATTTCAAATGTACATTTACGTTATTGTATTTTCTGTGTATTGACTTTTTTACATTCGTTGATTTTCTTCAGGCATTTGATTTTTTAAGACTTATATTTATATATATATATTTATACGGAATTATTTTATATTATTTTACGAAACTAATCGTTATTTTAAGAAAATAGAATTTCTCATTGACTAGTTTGAATTTGATTTAATTTCTTTCTCCAAATATAAATACAATAAAATCGCTATTTAAATATCCTGAACAATTTTCAATGACAAGCACAGACAGAGAGACAGATAAATAAGCATCTAGAAGAAGTTTTTAATGAGCGGTGTCACCACGGTGACCCAGAAAGGTGTCCTTCTGTTTGTCTGTTTGAATGTCTCGCTAGTTACTTGTGTAGATTCTTGGTATAGTCTCAAACGTTCCTGCATCAAATAAAACAGACAGTCAATAGGACATAGACAAGCAGTAAGACATAGACAGACAGACTATAAGTCATAGACAGATAGGCAATAAGACAGACAGACAGACAATCTAATCAGCTATAATTCGAAACATAGGATTATTGAACACTTGGTTTAATCAACTATACCTTGAATCATAATAGAGGCTTTTACACAGCTTATGAATTGAAATATTTACACAGCTGTTAAAGGGTGCAGCAAGTGATAAAGTACAAACGCATCTTTTTGTTAAATTATATCACACGTTGTTAAAGGGTGCAGCAAGAAAAGAGGTGTAAATAGAAATCATACCTCATGTAATTGTTGCCGAAGTGAATTGTTTTCTGTTACAATCACAAGTTGTCCTTCAAGATCTCTATAAACTGATCTATATCCTAAAAGTATCATACGATCACAAAATCAACACAATAAAATGTAAACAAAGATGACATTGACAGATCGCTAAATTAAAGAAAAGCTCCTGAACAAGTTTATAAAAGTAATTATTACTTAAGTAATCATAAGTTTATTTTAAAAATTAGGCCCCGCCCACCAAAATTAGGTGAACCAATCAGAGTGAGTGCCGGTCTATCCTGCCCGTCCATATAGTACCACAACCCTTTCGCGTGAATGGTCCAACCTTTTCTTGCATACTCGTAAAGTCGTATCCTGTCGTGTCGTTTAGCGCGCGACACCGCGGCATAGAACTGTTTCGCTATGTAGGTATACGCGTCGGGGATTGCCCCGGACGGAAATCCCGCTCCGAAAAACCCATTGGCCTAAAAATAGACCAGAAAAACACGATAGATTCGAGTAAACTTTAATCATTTTGTTTTGGTGAATTATTGTAAATTAATATCAACAACACTAAATAAACATGTTTGCAATTTTTGGTTAGAGTTACTTTGGATTGTGTTATTAGTATTTTTAAGTGTTTTCTTGCATAAAATTGATTACAACACGATATGAAAAAAAGCTACTACCTCCGGTGCTGCGGTTAATATATGAAAAATCGCGCGACATTCATTTATCACTGAATCGACGTAACACGACGTCAAATTAAAATACCCTGACGCTAAATAAACGATGACTTGTTGCGACGCTGATTTCAATAAAGCTAGCGTTACCACTTCGTCTTGAGAAATACCGAAGGGGCCCATCTGAACGAGGGGGTAAATAAGGGTGTCCACTAGGGGGTCGGTTTGTTTTAGGGACCCTGGGAGGTGGAACCAGGGGTAGGGGGAATCGCGCTGGGGGTAGATTATTTCTTCGATGTTGCGTTTAACGAGGGAACGATATTCAGCTCCGTTATTTTTACCTGGATGAAATTTATAACTCTAGTTAAATTAGGGTTAGGGTTATATCTAATTGTTTAATTTGAGGGTTAGGGCTAGGGTTATATCTAATTCTTTTATTTTAGAATTAGGGTTAAGATAATATCTAATTGTTTCATTTTAAGGTTAGGTTAAAGATAATATGTACTACTGTCATTTTAGGGTTAAGGTTTGTCCAATCTTAATCTTAAAATATACCGTAAATTTTAAAATTAACCGAGCATTTTATTCTACCAAAAGATATATAATTTCATAAAAAGATTTAATAAGATATTATTAAAAAATGAAATTAATAAAATAGTAAGAGTCGTTAATAAGATTAGCTTCAAAAGATTTACAGAAGAAAGTTTTACCTAAGTAAGGGTGACATTTAAGTTCGTCAGATAATTTAACGCTATTATCTGGCCGCAGTTGAAAAGATGCGGCAGACAGAGTGGTGACTAGTTGATCAAAGAAATCAGCAAGGTGGGGAGAGTCAGAGATAGAAATGTAACGGTCTTGTCTGGCGGTGAAATACGACTCACTTAAATTTGCTCTGCGACAAAAAGAGAACATTTAGAAAAGTATTAAGATGTTTAGAAACGTATTAAGATGTTTAGAAACGTATTAAGATGTTTAGAAACGTATTAAGATGTTTACAAACGTATTAAGATGTTTAGAAACGTAGTAAAATGTTTAAAAAGTATTAAAACATTTAAAAACGTATTAAAACGTTCAATACATCAATTAAAAAGAGCAACAAAATAATAACTGATTATTAATCTACAATAACAGAAAATTAACCTCTGGCTTCAAAAGTCAAGGCTTTAAATGTCAATAAACAGAGCGTATTAAAATACATCGTTTAACAATAGTTAAACTGGTAAAAGTATAAAATAAAGTTCTGTAAAAAAAACCCACCCGCTCATTATAAGCGTATCATCGCACAGATAAACCTTGAGATGAGAGAGTCCCACCGTTTCATTATACTTCTCTGGTAATAACCGCCGCACCGTACCCCGCAAATCAGGCGTGTGATACAACGAGACGCTAACCCTAGTCCCGAACTCGCGCAGTAAACCCAGTAGCATCGTACGTGAGCTACTGCGCTGGGGGCCTTCCTCGCGTGACCCTCGCGCGTGATCGAGAAGGATCTTTACCCTAAGATCGCCGCGGGCCAATTCAGAACGCGATACAGCTCGATGGATGCAAGTAACCTATACGATTACACGTGATTTTAATGATAGTGCAATTTGTAGAGTTGTAAATATCTAATCCGCTGATTTTTATACAAAAATAGAGAGAATTTTTATGATATTTAACGATAGATTGAATTTTTACTAGGGTTAAGAAAATTTATGAGATTTAGTTTTATTGTAAAGATGTGGTTTAAATGTAGTTTATTATGTTAAATCGGACTAAAATTAATTTGAAACTCACGAGATCTTGTTCTAACCGACCAGTTCCGAGATATAAAGAAGCAAGAACAATTCTTTTTTGAGCTCCTTCCGTTAATGTCTAAAAGATATAAAAATGACAAATATTTTATGTAATTTTTAATAAATATAATCTAGCAATAACTTAATTTGTATCCATTATAAAACTATACATTTCATCAAACAAATCAAACGTAATATTATGATATACTATTAAATAATCAAGGCAATGGTCAAAATATGATATTTTAGTGCCTTTGCCACTTCGACATCATCCCTCGATGGTTAAGCAAACGTTAATTTTTATTCATTATTGATTTATTCTACTAAAATAGTTGTTTTTATTAAAATAAAATAACCTTTAGGGTTTCATAGAATTCGTTCGGTTCATTGAGAACTTTTATCCGATTCCCATTAACACCGAAGCAAGGCCCCCTTCTTGCAATCCAATCAAAATGTCCGAGTACATCGTCTCTTTTATGAAACGAGTGATTTGATTGGTTGTTTGTAAGGGTTTGATTAGGGTTCTGACCAACGGTAGAAGGTCCCTTATGATTCTCAGCCACGGTTGTCAAAGTTTTAGCACTTATGCATCTAAAATTTAACCAAATTACAATGTTATACAAAAATTGACATTAATTGTTCAACATTATTGCGATACAACACAATTTCTACACTTATAAAAATATTAATATGCAAGTAAGACTGTCAAAATATAACAGAAAAGTACTAATAAAATAAAAGTAGCTAAAATTAAATAGTTCCATAATAATTAATTAGTGCCATAACTTTGAACAATATAATGAAAGATATTTAACACGAAGCGTAATGATGCAACTCAACGTACACGCAAATAATGCATACTATCAAACTAACTAATACTATATTAAATAATATATAATGGTAATTAATTTATCAAATAAAATCTTACACTATGAATCGTCTGGGTATTGCAAAGTTACTTTTACGAATAAAACGGCAGAAACCCATAACTTTAAATTTTTTTTCGTCATCCCCCACCACCACCCCCGTGATATTAATCTAAACTGTGAATAGAACCTAAATAGAATAGAAATTTATTTGTATACAGTACAAGTTAACTTTATCAAATATCATTCGCATTTCGTATTGTTAATTTATCATACATACAAATGTTCATTTTGTCATATATCAATCATCAAATACCATTTGCATTTCGTATTAAACGTACAAATTTGCGTTTAAAATGTATAAAATAACATGTATCGATATCTTTTTGTGATTTATATGTTTAACATTGCTCTTTGGTATATGACATAGCATAATATATGCTTATATATAAAGTATTACACATTGCATGTAATATATGCTAATATATGAAGTATTACACATTGCATGTAGTATATGCTTATATATAAAGTATTACACATTGCATGTAATATATGCTTATATATAATGTATTACACATTGCATGTAATATATGCTTATATATAAAGTATTACACATTACGTATAAAAAATGCTTATATATAAAGTATTAGAGATGTTGTGATATTTTAGTTAAGCAAATATAGCATATACGTTGTCGTTGACAATATTTGTCTTGCATATAAACAATGGATGAAGACTTGGCTGGAGGGACTGATAATATCATCACTGAGTTTGGGACTTATGAAGAATTCCTCGACTCACAAATAACTGCTTTAGATCTGTACTATCTAGAGGTAAGTTCGTAGAAGTTTAAATTTATTAACTTTTGGATAGAGGTGTAAGACTATAGTATCTTAAAGCAGGCCTACATTGTAAAGATCTATCAAAAAGGCAGATACAGATAAAGATACTTAATTGATAAAGACACCTGAAGAAATAATGTAATTTCTTGTATGAGGTACAAGAATGTGTTTAGGATGAAGAGCTTGCACGTCAGTTGGTTGAGTTGGGTTACAGGGGGAGCGGTGAGGTACTGAAGAGGGAAGATTTTGAAGCGCGCAAGGCAGCAGCAGAGGCAGCCAGATTAGCAAAGAAAACTACTGTCAAGTAAATTATACATAAAAAAGAGTGAAATGGATTTTACTTATTTATACTCTGCTCTGTTTTGTTCAGTTGACTATTTATTGTAGAAATTAACACAAATTTAGACATTTTTTCAACAGAGTAGTTTTTCATATTGTTAACAAAAGTGATAATTGTTAAAATTATGAATTAAATATGATTGTTGTTCAATTTGTTTGTCATTGATTTGATTGTTACAAAATATGATTGATTTTTTTGATGACAGACCTCTGACAAGTGCTGGAAAAGATATCCAGGAACCTCTTCTCAAAGCTTTAGCGCAGAGGGAAGAAGCTAACAGCACTGGAAAAATTGTTGTATGTATTTATATTTTTTATGTTTCCCTGGTAAAGATGAAATTTCGTATGAAAATTTACGCGAAATGTTGCACGACTCATTTGCATTCAAGGACTGATCTGATACAATTTTCATGTAATTTTTGCATAAATGTGTTTATTTTGTATTTATTCCGCATAAATGTTTTTTCTACATAAATGTGTTTTCCGCAAAACAGTGTTTATTCCACATATATGTGTTTATTCCGCATATATGTGTTTGCTCTGCATATATAATTTTGTTTGAAAAAAGACTTTATTTCTTTCGAATTAGACGATAGTCTACATAAGGGACAAGAATCATCGTGGACAAGAGATTTCAGGTTACATAGACTACGCTAATCGTCTCAAGACTGATGACTTTGAACTGTACTTTGATGGAAAGAAGAGATTTCTACCGAGGCCTTCTGATCTCAGGTTTACTATATTGTAGATCAACAATCTAATGAAATCGTTTTATTTTAGTGTGGCGTGAAAATGGCTTCGATAAATCGACGTTTTAATTTTTAGGGTTAGGATACAGGCTAGGGTTAGGACTGGAGTTAGGGTTAGGGTTAAGGGGTTAAGAGATGGTTAGGTGTAAGGATATTAAATAACTTTATGGGGTCGTTTTGTCCGGGTATCTTTTATATGAATTAGAAGAAACTTTGAGGAAGGTAATTTAAAATATTTAGATCGATTAAAAATGATATATTTAAATTCATAGATAATGATTAAATTACATAACATTAAGGTTTAATCATCATAATTGAAAATAAAAGATAACTACGTTTTATATCTAATTAAATCTTATTAGATTATTATATTAATTATATCTTACTAAATTATAACTTATTTGCAACTTGCAAACAAGTAATTTAAACGCTATAATTATAAATAATTACGAATCGTAATAAAATGAATAATTTTTTATAAATCCGTTTAAGTTTTTACAACTGGGAGACACAGTCTTCATCGTCTAATCAAACACCAAACTACGCAGTTATAGCGGACAACGGGATGGGATTGTTGTTTAAAAATAAACGAGATCGTAAAGTACTCAATGTCGATCCAAGAGTAAGTACTGCAGTAAATTAAAATACTTGCTAGAGTACTTTGATCTTTAAAATAGATTACTTTTATATCTAAATAGTATGGTAATCTAAGTACTGTAGTGAATCTAAGCGTAGTACTTAAATATAAGTATTTAAATTGATCTTGAGTACTCTTAGTGTAGAACATCTTATTTAATACTTTAGTACAACCAAGTACTGGAGTAGATCTTAGTATCTAGTACATCTAAGTACTCAGTACATTAAGTACTTCAGCAAATCAAAGTATTAAAGTATTTAGATATATACTGTAATATTAAATCTCCTAAAAATATCTATCACAATTTTACTATAAATATCTAAAAATGCTTTCCACTGAAAGTAGCATTTCTAGACATATTTCGCTTTATTTTTACCGAAATTAACTCCTACAATTAATAAGTCTACATAGAATTGTCTACGAAATGCTGTAAATTTGAAGCCAAAAGTAATAAACCATTGATGTATAGAAATAGAGGTAAATACGATTAATTTTTCAACAGATTTCAAGTCCAGGGGACAATTCAACGAGGACATCCATCGAGTCACCTAAATACATCCAGGTTATACTCTTTGATCATGTGACTCGTCGAAAAACCTAACCCTAATCCGGAGTTTATAAAAACTGATTTACTCAGAAGTATTATTATATTTTCAGATTTATTCTTTGATTTTTACGCACTCGTTTAATTGCAGAAATTGGTTTTAGATTTCAGCTGTAAAATTATTAAATCTAATTTATTAATTGACTAATTTATTTATCAACTAATTTATAAATTGACTAACAATATATTTCTCAAATATTATTTAGTATAGATTAAATAATTATTTGTTTGCTGAAGCAGTAAATACAACTCAAGACTAAAACTTGCGTATATTATGTATACGTATCTATTGCTGTATCTATTTGTATTATTTCGTTTACCGATTTATTATTTGATTAAATCGTTTAATTGATCGAAAATGTGATGCTACTGATTTTAGCCTTAACTGTAAACTGATTAAATGTAAATTTATTAAAATAATTGTTAACAATG
>JAQIXG010004596.1:0-12662 GCA_034700105.1 Oconnorella tubifera
CCACAAACAAGGGAACATACTTAGTGAGGTAAATAAAAGCCTTTAATTAATAATAATAATAATAATAATAATAATAAGAAATAATAAATCTACTTCTGCATTTAGAATTTTCGATTTTGTTTGAGACCTGTTCTTAATGAGGCTTAGCCTGGCAGAGAATAATCATTGTCAGTCAAAATGCAATCAATGTATCGATAATAATTCAAGTGCAGCCGGAAACAGCGCCATTGCGCGTGCGCATCACGTGCTCGAATCTAAGCCGTGCGTACAATTCCATCGAATACGAAATGGGATAATGACGAATCATTCACTCATGCATTGATCCGGTTTTAACGAACAAACATGCTATGCTGTTACAGTAGGAGAACATGAGTGATTGATCCACTTCATTATGCAAATAACTGATCATGAATTTGACAAAGTCGAAAGAGATGTATTATTTAGATTGCTATAATTAATAATATCACAATAATAAAATATTGTGTATTTTATTCATATCTGTACTATTTATAACATTAAATCATTAATTATAATAATGTAAAAGTTAGGCGTTCAATTGAGAACTTTAAAATAAATTTGTTTAAGATTACTTCGAGAATTAAACGAAATATTTTTGTATTGTTGACTAAACACAGCAGCCAAACACATGCTGTCACAAGCAAACATCACAGAAAAACACAATCATTATTATAACTGTCATTATGTTTTACGCTATTTTCAATGAAAGTCTCTAGTCCAATTTTGATTTTCATTAAGCATAGTTTATATGATATCAAGTAAATTAATTTTTTGGATAATTTCTAGTTCAATTTTGGTTTTCATACATAAAGGGGTTTAAATATCTGAAGATAAAAATGTGATTAAAACTATTTATCTGAGAACAATTTATTTATTTAGTTTATTTCTTTATTTCAGCCAATCATCAATTTCATAGTAACATTAGATAAGACGGCAAAAGAAGATATCCAGGAATATTAAGTCATAAGACACTAGTGATATCCCTTCAAATCCAATTATATTGGTTCCCTAATTTCTTTTATAAACTTCTTTCGAATTGTTGCAGCATATTTTAGAAAAGACTAGCTATCAATCAAATCGATTTGTTTACGAGACCTCATGTAAGTGTAAAAGTATAATATTGTTGAAACAATTTGCTTTGATTTATTAATTGTAAATCTTTCATAGAAAGAAAGAACGTAATATCGTACTTGAAATACAAATATGCTAAACCAATTGTCTATATTTTTCTGATCTATATTACAGTGTTTTCATTGCACTAATAAATATTATAACTGGCAATTCAGTATGATTATAACCGATGGCATGCTGATAGATATTTTCTTAACAATTTTTGAAGTTGACGGATTGTGAAGATTAATTTAATCATGTTTGGATTAATCGATCATGATTGTCCGAATTGTGATCCAATTAGCTGATGAATGCATTGCCGCATAATTCAATTAATTTGATTAGATTCTCCGTTTAACAAATACTAATTTAGCATACACATCATTATTGACAATCATCGAAACTGAATTTTTAAAGTTCTGGTTCTAGTTGCTCATGCATTTAAAAGTTTGTATAAATCATTAATTAATCTGTTTACATTATATTGTATGAAATTCAAAAAGTGTTGATGTCCAGTTGATGTCTGACATCTTGCATATGAATATTTTCGTATAAAATAATCTCAATTCAGTTATAAAAAAAACTACAAACACGAGCATTTAAATATTGTAACCATTTCAAATATTAATTGCAAAATACTTACAATATTCAGAAAAGAGTAGACGACGCTAAGGAATCGATAGAACCCGTGTTCAGTGCAGATGGAACGCCTAGGAAGAGGCTCAGAGCTTACGCTCGTTGGAGTCCGAGCGATGGAGGGTGGACCCGGTCCCGCCGACCCAGGAGTCATCGTGCCGTCTCGCTTCTGTAGAGGCTGTCGGTCCGCAGCCATGTCGTGCGTTTAACCAACTAAACTCAATCACAACATAGTAGATCAGTCAGCGTTAGAGTCTGTAGACTCTACAGCATTGCTTTGCACACACGTTCAGATTCTGCAGTGTGTTATAGTCCATGCATGTACACATCGGTCGAGGTATTGTATTGACTTTGAAATTTAAATTTCGGTAAGAGAAATAAATGATTTTTTATATGAGAAAAAAGTGTATATAACGTTATCAAAAATTTGAATCACAACGTTAAGGATACAACAGGATGGTAGGGGGGGGGGGAGATTAAATTCTCATAATTTGGTTCTAGAGTTATTGTATTGAATTTGTTCAAAAGGATTTCAAAAGTCACAAAAAAGATATTTTTAGATTATCATGCACTCGATTATGTTAACTGTAATTGTTATCTATAATAGTCACATCTGTGACTAAAAAAGATAACAAATAGGAAAAAATTGTGACTTGTTGGTATTGGGTTGAAATTGATTCGGAGTCGACATACTGAGTCGGCCTATATTCAAGTTCAGGGACATTTGGTCTCCACCTGATTTTTGTAAGCAAATATTTTTACGTATATTGAAGAGAATTTAAATGATATTTGAGAGATATCCGTTGATAAGTTAATGTCATTCGCACAGTGGTTATGATAATTCATTAAAAAAGCATAAAATAGTTAAAATGACTGTATTAGCAAATCAAACACGTAGTGTCACACGCTGTCAGTTTATTTCTTTAATTTTATGTTTTTTACATCCAGTAATTTAACATTCATATGCTATAGCAATAAACAATACATTGCGTAAAGATTTTGATAAAATGTTAAATCAATAACCTTATTTATATTATCCTAATAGTTCAATTAAGGTGCAACTCAACTAGTGACCAAAGATTTCTTTAAGAAGCATCTGAGTCGTTTGCGACTGCAGTTTATTCTTGCGTCTCTGTTCTTGTTGTGGAGTTGCTTGCAGGGAATCAATGTTTGCAATCACACAGGTCACAGCTTCATATTCAGCCGTACGAGCTACTCTATCTGAATCACTAAAACAAGACCTAGGTCGAACTAGATTCCCCTCATTTTTGTCTTTATTGAACTGATCTTTTGTTAATATATTCGAGCTAACATCAAGCTGTTCATTATTTATGTTTTTAAGGCTTGAATTATTGGCATATGATGATTCTAACTTCAATCCTACTGGATAAAATTTTCTACCAGGATACTTTGCTTTCAACTGCGGTGGTATGACGAGGATTGGAGAAGTTGCTGATCGGGATCTCCAGCTTGGGACAACAGCCGCTGTTTTAGGTCTTGTCGGTAATTTTACATCATTTCGTTCACGAGTAGTTTGAATTTTGGCACTTTGAGAAACAGTAATTGCTTTTGGTTCAGTTTTCTTGTGATGCAAGTCACTTTCGTCGTCAGTTTCTTTTGATGCATCTTTAGACGATGAACTACTTGAGTCGTCGTTTGATAAATCATCAAAATCATCCAGTGAATCATTATCGTCGTTTTCATCACTGTTGTGTTTATCAGATGATGTCAATAGCTTACTTGCCTTTTGATTAATTAACGGATGTTCAAGTGCGTTTATAATTCCTAATTTTCTCTGACGCGTTGTATCTTGAATCCGAACTGGTGTCTTGACAAACGTAGCGTGTTCGATTGGAACACAGCTAAGTGGCAGCCGCGGTGTCTTACCCATCTCGATATCGGTCAGTATTTGACCCAACGCCTCCCCACCACGGCGAGATTTTAATCTCTCTAGAAACAGAACTTTCTCTCGTTCCTGAAAATGTAGAAACGTCTGTCTTTGTCTTGCCAGATCCCATAAGTGACACTCCAATGCTCGATCTTCTACCATATTCGATACGAGAAAGCCAGAATTTCGTAGCAGGTGAACATGTCCCTTCATGCCCTCTGTAGCCCAGGATTCGATTTCATTCTGAGCCTTCGATCTGGAGCGATGGATTTTAGACATGTAGTAGTTGTCGTTTGCTCTAAGTTTTGGTTGCTTACTCCCTGGACTTGCGTTTCGAGCTGGCATGACTGTTTCTGTAAACTTGATATTGTGCTGCATGTTTTATCATTTGTTTGTTAGATTATCTAAAAAATTACACATTTTAGTTTCTATAAATTTGTAAGTATATGCTATGGTTAATCCTATGCAATTTTTGTATTAATATCTAGAATTAAACATTAAATGCAGTTGTAACTGTGTAACCAACCTACATGTAGCCTTACGCTGCTTATTAGACTTGCGATTGCATACTATATTAAATTTGTAATTATAAAATTGTATACAGTAGGCCTAATATACTAGTAATCGTAGAAAATTTGAATATAAATTAAGCTTATACCTCTTAGTATAAAATTAGGTCGCTCTGTACATATTTACAATAGCGTGTCTAAATAAGCTGTTACACTGTCACTTTTATCAGAAAAAAGTTTAAGTTTGCCAATTATTGATCTTTACAAATATTCCTTATCAGTTTTATCACACTTTAACTTTATTATCAAATAAAGATTCAACTTTCAAGTGAACTACTTCACAACCTCATGCATATTTTAAGTTATTACCCATTAACAGTTTTATGATCTTAATTAGAGCTTTCAATTTGTTCTAATGAGACACTTAGCGAAGATAATAATTACGTAATTAATTTATTTACAATCTTTAATAGGTTCATTTTCATGCATTGAATTTTAAAATAGTTGTATAGGTTTTCTGTTTAATTAAGTATTTCTGCTTCACAGAGCTCTTGCTCAAAACTTCACAAAGGAAAAGCACATAATTAAAGATAGTTTTAATAAATCTTAATAATAATTTAATAATAAACAGTTGAAATTATACAATAATAAAGAATTGAGTACATTATAATATTATACTGTGTTACATGTTAATTAATTATACTACACAAAATTCACGACGAAATCAATAACAATATAATCCTAAACAATATCAAGATTTTGGTTACCATATTATGCAAATATTTTCTTCATATTTATTAAAAATTTTCATATCTTAGACAATGATAATTATAATTATGCAAATACGTGTATTGATTTAGTATACAGTCATAACACTCGCGCTCTTTGAATTGCAAAATTATATGATGTTTACAGATAAGATTAATTAAAATAGCCTACAATATTCTACAATAATCTGAATTAGTGAGAACAATTTCTGAATGTCAAATATTTACTAAAATTGTATGAAAATTAATGCAAATAAAGTATAATAGCTGGTTTAAACAAAAATTAAATCAAAATACTTTGACAGTGTACACTAAATCATTCCTGAAGCAATTATTTAATAATTATATAAATCAACTTATAGTTTAACTGTAAAAGCATTAAAGAATAGATAAATAATATTTACTTAGTATAAATATCACTGAATACGTTAAATACATAATATAGATCTTAGGATATATATTATGTTCACATCTATATATTATGCAACTAACTGTAGTGAAAAATCTCTGAAATAAAACATTGCACTATCATAAAGTTATGAGTTAAGCCCAGTGAAAATTTGATTCAGTTAATCTATTCATATCAAGGTAGAAAAAGATTACTACAAATTGACACTCTTCAAATTTTATATATAGCCACATTAATATACTGTTCAAGTTATATAATAGACAATGTTTGTGAATATTCAGGTTGTATCATAGTAGTTCGAATTTGATAAAAGTAATTCTGACATAATCCTTAATGCACAATATTGCCAATGAATTTATCAGTTTCACTAAACTGTGTGATTAATATTCATAATTTACATAATAAACATCTGAAATAAACAAACAATAGCTATACTCACGAACGCATCTAATCTTATCAAAGTTCATTAGTCACCTCAATCTATACAATTACTGTACAATAATTTCTGTCAGTGTTTTTGCAAGAGTCTTTAAGTCAAAGTTTTAATATTTTTTGCTCTTGCAAATTATTAAGTTTTTATCTGCAGGAAAAGTTTAATTATTAATTGAAAATTTATAAACTGAATAAAACGATGATAGATTTTCTCTATTTGATAGTTTTGTCTTCACTATGGATGAGATATGAAATGCATGATGCTAAATACCACACAGTGGTTAGTTGCTAGTTTTTCTCATCATATCTGTTGAAGGTTTTAGAGATTCTGTTCCTCCATTTGTAGTCTTATTGGCAGCTGGTCTAACATTTGCTCCATTCTGAATATTAGTCATAGGTCGACTTACTCCACTGGTTTTAGTAGGCTGTTTTCTGCAATAAAAATCATCAAACATACATGCAAAACAACATACAAGCAGTGCTGGGAACTTTCGGGACTGTTTCCCAAGACACTTTTTAACTTTTAAATGTTTGAACGTTTGTCAACCTTTTTATTTGCTATACTTATTAACTTTCTGTATAGTTGTCTATTAATAATAAAAATACAAGCAAAATGTCTTTATTAAATATTCTGTATTATTAAAATCTATTATTTAGTATCATTCAGTCTATGATAGTAAATATTATGTACAAACTTTTTTCTGCATTCCATTGCTGAGATGGTATAGACTATAGGATTGATTGCAGCGTTAAGGGGAAGAATGAAAACAGCGACCCAGGCCGATACTTGAGGGGGGATGGGGGACCCACCAACCGCCGCAAATCCAATTAGGATAATTGGAAACTGAAATGTTACATTAATAAATAAATAAACATTGTAAGTAAACATATACTTTTTTTCAAAGACATAAAAAAATACTAATGCAGAGTTCAGATGTGTAGAAGAACCAATGATAAATTTATATGATAATTTTAAACATTTTAAATAATATTTTAAACTGTAGCTTCTATGATTAATTCATGCTTATCTCAGTCTCATCTAGAGATATCTATCACCAGGGGTAGGTCAAATAAAATATGTTTAATTAAAATATCATATAAAGAAAATATATTACCCAGCACATAAAGTCTGCAGCCACAATGACCATTAGTTTCTTTGCAAGCTGGTATTCATCGGCTGTGTTGCTAGCGGAAGCAGCCATCTTGTCTGATGACATTTTAACTGATATAAATATTGCTGTGTAACTACAAACAAAATGTATATACTTGTAATTTGAATATCGAAACTTAAGCAAGTATAAATACTAGTAATATAATAATACAGTTATAAATCAAATGATCAAATATAAATACAGTGCTTTTCGAAAATTAGTCAATTTTTGACAAACTATAAATTATCAACCTGATCAGTATGACAATGAAAGAAACAAAGTTGATGACCAAGAATATGAAGACAGAGTACTCCCAGCCCATTGGTCGATCATTTGATACAATCATTGGCAGACAGACGCCTAGAAACAAAATTAAAATAATTAAATATAATAATATAATATATAATATATAATTAAATATAAAAAAATTAAATATAATCAAACAGCGATATAAAAAAGATCACTAATTATCACATTGATTCAGTAGCATCATATTTAATAACATTTTAATCTATAAAATTAGATATATCAGTTTAGAAATCATTCATTTGTCATAATTCTTAATAACATCAAATTTAATAATAAATGTTATGTATTCTTGAACCATTATCATCTTTACGAACCAGATCTGCCAAAGAATGCTTTTCCAAAATACGGAATCCTCACAACTGGTAAAACTGATATAATGAAACAGAAAATCCATCCGGACATTGTAACAAATCTCGCTTTTCTCATTTCCATCTGTCCAAACTTGAGTGGAAAGAGAATAGAACAAGCGCGGTCTATAGTGATAGCAGTCAGCATGTAAACTGACATCTCACTTGATAACATGGCTAGCACACCGGCTAACTGGCAGAGTGGGCTAGTGCGCCAACTTTCACTGTGAACAATGTAAGTACCTGAAAGAAAACACAAGATTAAGAGAGCTTCAAAGTAAGACATGATTGTACATGAATACATTTAACAAATTTTAAGATATGATAAATATTAAAAGATATATACTGCTGCTATATTTCTAGAAGCAGACTGCTATATAATAAAAGCAGATTACTATATTAGAAAAGAAGGATTTTGAATCAAAAAATGATAACAATGGTAAAGTGAAGAATCACTAATAGATGCAAACACAATTTCTGTCTATATAAAATATAGTTGCAGTTAAAACGTAGATAATTTTATACCTCGGTAATGTACATCAGCACTGGCAATGATCAATAAATAAAATCCCATCAGTACGTCCGAACAAGCCAAGTTTATGATAAAGAAAGATGACACTCTATGACGCTCCGTGATTATTCTCCACGTTATCACAAATGCGTTTCCGATGAACGCAATAACACCAAGTATCCAGACACTTATCTGTAGGGCCTGATTCGCCATTAGATCTTCACATGATGAAAACTCATCAGCAGCAGGCGTGCATTTTAAGATACTATGCGGCGCAATGCAGCAAAACTTAAAAGCATCAGTATCAAGGGAACGAAGAGTTGTTAATCCGTGAAATGCATCCTCGGAAACCTGTTCAAAGGGGTTCCCAGTAAGTATGAGATTAGTGATTGACTTGAGAGGAGAAATAACGGAATTTGAAAGCTCATTCAGATTGTTTTGATTTAGATTGAGAATGCGAAGAGAGCGAAGTCCGTAGAAACTGTTTGAATCGAGATACTCTAATTGGTTATTACTGAGGTCTAGTTCAAATAGATTGTGTAATTCAGAGAAGATCGTTGGTGGTATGTAAGAAAGGCGGTTATTGTCAAGTAGCAGGCGGCCAAGCCAGTGGAATGAAATAAAGGTGGTATTTGTTAGATTGAGAAAGTTATAAGAGAGCAAAAGAGCCCTGGGTTGTCGCAAGCTTTCATTGGTATATATAAATGATGTTAAATTGAGACCACTGCAGTCAACAACACGCCCGGTACAGTTGCAAATGTCACACATTGGATCTATAAATAAAGATGGCAAGTATGTTAGATAAATTTTCATCACTTTTAGCCACTGAGTTTGACATTTGTGATTAAACGATTTCAATAACTTTACATTTGACATAAACTGCTCATAGTTAGACACTATTTGTATCTTAATTTTAAGTGTCATTTCTTTTATCAATATATATTACAATTAATACATAATACATGTGTTTTAAATATGAATTAAGGTATCATTTCAGTATCCCATACTGAAATACTTTGTCTCTGTTACTATATATTTAGTTTCACAAGTATTTTTTAGCCAGTTTTCTAATATTCTTACCAAGTTGCTGGCAATATCGTTCATCATCACGGTATTTATAACAACTCACTTGTCCATCACAAACCTCTGAATGCGATATACAATAAGATTCACCTTTACACTTGAACATTCCTAACGACATAGAAATAAAATAATACAGACTATTTAAAAAAACAGAGATGATTAGTCTTTTAAGAAATGAAAGAAAAGCAATTATGTTATCGTTATTCAGTTCATGTTTTGATATAAAAGTGCCGGGTAATAACAAAAATTTGTGAATTTCAAACTATAAAAACAGCTTTGACAATAATTAAACAATACTTGAACAAAAAAACAAAAGAACAAAAGAACTTCAAAAGTTTCATTCTGTAGATTATTTTGCTTGGATTTTTGCTTACAGAGTGTATTGAAATAAAAATGAAACAAACTGAAAGTAATACAACATTCTTATAATTTTTGTAATAGAAAATCACAATCGCAGATATTATACCTAGTTATAATGGTGTTATGATTTTAATATTTTTTACCAACCTGGACACGTAAAATTTTCACATCCCATTTCATCCTCACTTCCAGGACAATCTATTTTTCCATCACATACCAATCTCTGCGGAATGCAAAAACTTTGCGGACAATGGAACATTCCAAAACACTGCATTTGATCTAGAAATAAATTATTTAAATATGTTGTCTAATTTATAGTTTAACAACACTACTACAATTTCTTAAATTGTGCATTATAGTTTAATAAAATGCTGACTTATTTAATAAAATGATGATTTATTTTTAATTAAGCTGAATAAAAACTAGCTCATAATAACTGGTGCAAACAACGTTGAATATAAAACTATCACATTTAAAAGCGTTACAGATTACTAAATATTGTGTAGCATCACCAAGATTCAAACCAGATAATATCACATTTAAATCCCATTATTAACCACAGTTTACAGTCAGGCATTATAACTTATTAACAAATAGTAAGTAATGCATGTAATGTGGCATCATTTACGAATTATGTTGAACCTGTCGATGACCTTTTTATCATATGTAATTTTGCTACCATTGACATGTTATTCATTGTATTTACATAATTAAATAAATGAATAAATAAATAAATTACCACTGAGCCTCTACACTATTACAGCAACTCTTCATATATCAAGGACTAACTTACCGCAATCATTTCTAACTTGGGACCCAATTCGACACGGCTTCTCCACCATAGTCTGTCTCGCTGCATCGACAATCTGTCGATCAAACAAACAAGTCTGTGCGCGATGATAACATCTTTCATTACCAAAGCGACATTGAACATAATCGCCACCGTCACTGCAGGCTGACGTCGAAGTATCATTGGTTGTTTCTTTATAGAGCAGCTGATCAGGCGTAACTGTGACTAAATATCAAAACGAAAATATGATTGTACATTTAAAAGAATAATGACATAAATGTAAATTTAATGTAACATAGTTATGGATTACGTATGCACAAAATGATATAATTAAAATATACAACAGTACTAAACCACCTTAAATACTTTCAAAGACTTAATAATTAAATGTTGGTTAACAAAGCTTAAAGACAGTGAATTTATCTCTTTATTGGTAATTTATTTTAATAATGATTTATAATACTGACTGATATAAAGCTTGAAAAACACAAGGATTTATATGAACAAGACAAATATGGACAAGAAACCTTCATCTTCTGCAGTTAGTCCAGGACAATCACTGACTAAATCATTTTGTAATATTGGGTTGATACAGAGTCCAGAAAAACACAGCACACCTTTACCTTTGCATTGACCATCTGTTAAAATAACTTTATGATTTGCACAATTTAAAACACAATGTAGTTCTGATGTACTTATAAATAAAGCTTTTTGGCCATTCTAACTTTCAATAGATAAGCAAAATAAGATTAGAATATTTTTCAAAGTCAAATCTTGCAAAGTTTTTATAATAGTTGTTAGAGATCGCAATAAGTTTGTTTTACATTATAACTTTCCAAAAAAAATATTTAACATTCTTGCTCCAAAATAAACTTTTCTTGTTCATTCAGAAACGGTCTCCATTTAATTATAACTCATTATTTCAAATATTTTATCATTTTGCAATATTTTATATATCAGTTGATTAAAACAACAATTTTTACAATCCAAAAAACTAGTCAAATTGGCTATACTTAACCAATATTCAACACAGTTCTGAAATACTTTTTTACAATGTTTCAGTGTTTCTTTACTGTCAGTAGACATTATCAGAAAATTTAAACAAACAAAAAGCTGGATGCATACCACATGTTGCTGGATTCTCATCAGACCCATCAACACATTGATGAATAAAGTCGCAGGCAAATGCTTCAGGTATACACTCACCATTGTCACACTTAAACTCATCTACTTCACAAACTCTAAGGACTGCTTGCAAGAAGTTAAATAAATGTTGATTTATATTTTTTTTAGTATCAAGAAAAGATAATTAACAAGATTAAAGCTAAACTAGTTAACTCAATGTTCATAACAATTCACTAGTCATATCAAATTAAGCTGAATTTATTGAAAGTTTTACTGAAATTTGACGCAGTGGTATTAATATTTGGACATTATTAACATTATAAGTTTTCACCACTTGAACGCCAAAGTGACATTAATTTACCGCAGTTCAGTTCATCAGATTCATCGACACAGTCACTTCTGAAGTCACAGTACATGGAGACTGGAATACACTGTCCACTTGCACACTGGAACATCTCCTTTCCACAACCTATACACATTTACAAAACTGTAACTTTCATATATTAAAATTTTATAATAAAAACTTGGCAAGTTCACTTGAAAACAAAAGAATAAAAAATAAATAAAATGCATGTAAGTATTGCATATTGATATATTACTGTACCGATATATTACGCTAATATTAAATACTGTACTAATCTGCATTATACTGTACTTTATTAAATATTACAAGTTAAATATATTGCTAAAAGTCACTAATTCGGCACATTATTAAAGGTCAATAAGAAAGTACATAGCTAAGATCAGTAATACATTGCAGTATGATTGAAGTATTATTAAAAATAAATATGCATACTCCAAACTGTCAATATCCCAAGCAGATTTTTATAATCAAAACAGCAAATAATTTGTTTTTCTAGTAACTCATGACTAGTACTTTTTCATATCCGAATACCTTACAGATTTTTGTTTAATTAATCTGAATGGAGGAAATATAATTAAACTTTAAAAATACCGCATTTTAATTCATCTGATCCATCCACACAATCCACATGTTGATCACAGACGCTATCAACAGAGATGCACGATCCATCAAAACATTCAAACTCATTATCAACACAACGTTCAACCACATCTAAAAGTTTCATCAACATTTTTCTGTAATTAATCAATACATTTTAAAATATTTTTAGTATCAAGTGGGTGGTTCAAAAACAGCTCCAGTGTAAAGTTATGACGATTATTTTAGTTTATATAACCTGATATTGCTTATATAT
>JAQIXG010004597.1:0-12661 GCA_034700105.1 Oconnorella tubifera
GGATTTTAAAATGTCTACCCAACAACAATCCTAGGGATTAAAATGTAAATAGATATTTAATGTTTAAAATACATTTTTTAAAATGTATGCATAAATAAAAAAATTTGTAAAACTTTCAAAAATTTAAAAGTCATTAGTGACTTTTAGCGCCACTTTAAGTTGCTCGAGTTTTCAGGATTTAACTCAAAACCCCGTAGCAACATTTTAAATGGATTAGCCAATTTAGTTAATCAAGTGTTAAATGTACAAAAACGTGTGTATTCAATCATTTAGTCCTAGTTTAAATTAGGTTTTGAGTAAAAAATAGATTTTAAAATTAATATATTAATAGAAATAATAATTGTTAATAATGAAAGTAATAAATCAAAAACTCGCTGTGTAACCACTGATCAGATAGTATTTGTATTCTCAAAAATAATAATTTGGCAATATAATTACTCTTCGTGTAAGGTTGCCACATCACTAATAGAGTAATGACATTTAGCTTAGCACTCATTTTTGTTCCTCCGAGTGCAAATGATTATGTGGACTGGGGAATTTAGCAAAAATTATCTAAATATGTGTTTTGATCTCAACATATAGTACATGAATATGTCCAATGCAAACGCAAAATGTCCCAGTACATTCGTCACAAAAGAGATTTACCTCTAAACTTACACATTTGGCATTATATAAAAAAAACATTATACCTGCATTGAAAATACCGGACATTTGCATGTCCAGTATTGGTCTATTTTAATACCGAATATGTGTTGCAAATACCGGACAGTCCGGTATAATACCGGACACCTGGCAACCCTAACTATTATACAGTATATCTCGACGCGCAAAAATCACTTTACACTAACTATAATTATAACTATGTTAATTAACTCTGCGAGTTGAGATAGCTATAGTTGTTAATTGACATAGTTATGTATTGCTTATTACCTAATAGATATGCTGATAAATTGTCATATTATAAATTGATGAATTATTCAGAAACAATTATTTTGTATCTTGACTTATTGCTATCATTGTTCTAATAATGATCATTTGTTATAATAATGATTTGTTATAATAATAGGTTACACATTTAGCATTTAGCTAATAGGTTTTAACTAATTCATGCTGTCCCATTATGCATAAATTTATATATATCTACAGTAATAGATGTAATTGTATCAGATTTATGGTCTAAGTAGTTAATAATCTGCCGACACAATAAGTTAAAATGTTTATTATTATATTGTTATATTATTATATATTATTATTATAGCAGAATTATAAAACTCATTAGAACATCTTCTTTCTCATTCATCATAGTATTAAATAATATCAAACTTTTGCTAGATTTCATTTATTCATTAATCTCCTAATAAGCCGTATAGATTATATAAATATTGCATTTTTATAATATCAGCGAATTTGAGTCTCTTCACTGGATTTGGATTTAAAAGAAATTTTAAGACCAGGTTGTGTCTTTTGTTGTATATCAATCATTTCTCATTGCGCTTCTTTCATCTTAGTTGATCTCTTTAATTCCATTTATCATTACTGGACTGCATCATCGATCATTTTGCGTAAAAACGATGCGACGTTTTCACTTCTCATTAAGTTTACGCCACTGTGCTTCTGACGTCTTATTTCGTTTAGTCAGTATACATTGTGGTAGATCATACATTGTCACGGTCAATTATTATACATTGTTGATACGGTCAATTATTATACATTGTAGTAGATCATACACAGTCACGGTCAATCATTGTACATTGTTGTAAATCATACATTGACACCGTCATAATACTCTATACTTAAGTAATCTAAAGCATTCGTATGTTCTTAATTACTTTAATAACTGTAGATTCTATATAATTTTAAATCTTAATCCTAACCTTTACTTTAGTCCTAATACATCTTTGCCTGGAGTGGTGCAAAATGCTCAAAATTTACTCAAATACCTGCCAAAAATGCTTTAAAGAAAGCAAAGGTGCCACTTTTCCCCTGCTTCCTTTCACAAATGACGTCTCTCTTGATATATTACATCTCGAATTTATTAAATAATTGATTAATTAGTTTCTATCATACTCAAAATTTTATAATAAACATCTTATTTATTATCTTATTTATTATTGATTTTATTTCATTCGTCGCAGTTCGTATTTTCAACTTTCTCCACACAATCGACTCAGATATTTATTTCCCGCGTTAAGCTCACGTGACGTTTGAGTCGATCGAACGCCGATTGACTGACGGAAGAAGGAATTTAAGCTCCGAGTCCCTAGGGGACCGGAAGCATCTGCTGCGGGTAGCGATTTGCCATTGAAAATTGGCACGGAAAACTGTTTCCGCTTCCGGTGCAAACATTCAATGATTTTGGCACAATGTCACAGCATAGTCTGAGTTCCTGTATGTTCATTGATAAGCGTTAAGTTCGTATCGCCAGTTTGAGCTGGAAGGTCTGAAATGTTAGGACATATTATACTAAGTTTTCTTTGATAAATCGGCTACGAATATATAGACCCGACAAATCAGTCATGAATACATGAAACCACAAATCGGCCACGTTAATTCACTTAGCAATCATAACTCAAACTAATCTTAAACTTAATTCAAAATTTATCGTAAGCTTAACTTCAATCTAAAATTGAACTTAGCCCTAATATATAAATCTTTATTTTGTCAGTATACGCAGTTCAACACACAAATAAAAAATAAAATATGGGAATGGCGGTCATTGTTGTATTTATGAAACAAGCGTTTATAAAAAGAGTTGATAAGAAATCGCAAGTGTTATTAGGCTTATTATTGGTGATTTTGATGTTAAAGCTGTGATTATTATAAGTCGATTAAACATTGATACTTATTCTGTATCGATTGATTAATTCTATTAGAATATTATGGATTGATTTTAAATAGCAGAAAGTGCTCATCATATGACATCATATGTATGAAAGTAATACGGTCTTACCTATAATAACATTATAATAATACTTTCTTTTTTACATTTAAATTATATAACCTAATGTTTACTTTATTTTCATACAGATGCTACCAGGCTGTTGCGTCATTGATGACGTGCACCGCCACGTGACCACCGCTACCCTCTACGACTCAGACTGTACCCTCGCCAAACGCCGCAGCTTCGGCGACCAATTCCTCCTTTTCGTCCGTCAAAACTCCCGCGAACAATTTGCCCTGGACGAGGGGCTCCTTCCCCCGTCTACCGGGGCCCGAGACGCGGCCTGCGGGGGCCGGGAGGTGATCCGCGATGTCGTTATAATCCAAGACGCCCACCTACCTACCCTTACTCATTTAATCGATCGGTTTGACTATCAGGCTCTTACTAGCCTGGCTATTATAGATTGTAGACTTAATGCTGATCATTGCGATGCTGCCTTTGATAACCTCTCTCTACGCTCCCTCGTGCTGGCCAACACGCGCCTACAAAGGCTACCAGGGAGTCTCTTTGAGATGCATAAGACACTTGAGGTGCTCAAACTTGATCGTAATAGGCTGGCCGAGTTGCCGGACGAAATTGGGAGGCTGGTTAATTTGAGGGTTTTATCGTTTGACTCTCAGAGGCCTCGGTTAAGATGCGTGCCTAGTTCGGTGGTTAGACTTCAGCGATTACAGGTTTGTAGTTGTGAATGATGTAAGGTAAGATTGGCCTAATGGCCTGTAGGCTACAGTAGGCTGAACGCTGAAATGAGTCGCTTTATTGTAATGACTAATTTATATGTAGTGCATACCGGTATCTTGTGTCACTATTGTGTCTTAATTATAAGTATGTTAAAAATTGTCTTATTGATATCATTGACAATTTTGTTACAAAAATCATGGTGAATTACTTTTAAATATTTAAGTCTGAAATTTACTTTCTTTGATGTTTTTATGTACGTTTGTATGTGCATGTGTATTTCCAATTATATGGTTTATCAGCATTATAGATGAAATAAACTATACTAAATTGTTTTACTAAATAATTATGGAACTGGACACGGACACTACAGATCTAGGTTCAAACCCCAGAAAGCTCACTATTTCACTAACTTACTACATCCTGCAGTAAGATACAAAAATCGACAGCTACATCTGAGATCATCATTCATATAGTACTGTAATCCATGACGTTAAACTTAACTTTACTGAAAACTTAACTTTCAGTCAATCTCTTATAGGCTCTATCTTTCACGGATAATCGACTGGACAGCATCAGCTTCGTCGTAACCCTCTCCAATCTCTGCATTCTTCGTTGCGGACAAAACCGCATCAGCACCCTCCCCTCAGACCTCCCCTCCCTCCACGAGCTCAACGTCCTCGACATCAGTCACAACCGCCTCGAACGCATTCCAACCTCATTCGTAGATCTCATCGCGCGACTTTTCCGTTTCGATTATTTCAATCTTACGCTCAAACCTTCGTATATCCGACGCGATCGTTCGCGTCTTATCTCGCATCTCGAACTCGAACGCTTTCTCGCGACTTTCAGCTCATCGGGGCACCGCAGCGTGGATGATGTAACAGTGGGGGTGGTTGGGGAGACCCACTCGGGAAAGGCGACGCTTATTTCTGCGCTTAAAGATGAGAAGGGGGTTTGTTCGAAGCAGGAACCGTTAAGACGAGAAAACAATGCGATTTATCAGACGGATTACTTCGAAGCCGCTGTTGAAGAGACGGGCGAAAAGTATCTTATTAACACGGTGGTAATGGCGAATAATATTCTGGATGAGTACAGCCGACAAATTCGATTTGATCTTTATTTGCTACTGGTTGATTTAACTTCACTGGAATTACACAATGGTTCCCAACATCTTATCACGAGGCATGTAACTCGGTTGCAGACCTGGTTGCAGACTCTCTATGAACTGGCTCCTGATACACCGGTGTTGTTGATTGGCACTCATGCCGAACAAGTCCGCGCGGTTTCGTTTCAAGATATCTGGCGGATAATGCAGGAACTACTGGATCAAGGTCGCGGTCATCACGCTAGGAGGTACAACGAAATAACATGCCCGCATTGTTTGTTGTGCTGTCCGAGGCCTGTGGCCACGAGACACGCTTTGGCTAAGTCAAAAACGGGACACGCGGGATTTGTGGATGTGTCTTATCAGCAGCAAGGGGATGGGGATCTTCTTCCAAATGGGTTTATCCCAAATAGTGGGAGAAATGGTGCTGCTCTTGGGCATCCAACCCCGGGATCACCGCAACCCAATCATATTGGGAACAGCTGTCGGTTTCCGCACGTGGTGGGATACTACGAAGTTGATTCGAAGAAGATTTACCCTAAGGACGTGAAAAAGTCGAATCTCAGTGTGGAACAGTTGAAGAGCGCTGTGGTGAGGTTGACTCGGGGGGCCGCTGCGTATAACAGGGTACCACCGAGTTGGGCAATGTTTGCCAGACATTTGGCTACGATACGAGTGAAGGCTCCGCAGTTACTGTGCCTTGCATATGAAGAGATTGTATCGATATCGAGGAGTTTTGATATCACTGCTGGGCATGTGCCTCTGATGCTTCGGTAAGCTGGAAAACTGTTTAATTATTTAATTATTGAGTTATCTAATTATTTTATAGATGCAATGTTGTTTTGCATAAGCAAGGATTTCTAAAATGTAATTATGATAAAATATTGTATTAATTATTGTTATTAATTATATTTGTTACAATTTTAAAATATTGCTCTAGTTTGATATTCAAAATACTGTGATATTAAAAAGTTAGTATTTTTGTTTAAATTCAAGTTAATTAATTAACTTGAGTTTATAGCATATAATTAATGAGCTTATCCTGTATAAAAATGTAAATCACTTGTCATGTTTGAAACTGTTTAATTGTGATTTCTTTACGTGAAAATATCATGCAATAAATAAAAGATATTCTGTAATAATAAATCATGCCGAAATTTTGATTAAGATGAATTTAATAATTCTAACAACTTCATTCTAAATTGGTTTCTTAATAATTATTATCAGATTATATGTTTATTATCCTTACTTTCACAACAACTTCGTACTTATAATTAATAATTCTTGTATTATTATTTTCTTAAAATTTGATATTTATTGTCATTATTTAAAATCCGCTATTTTTAATAAAACTTTTCAATCAGGTACTTTCATCACCACGGTCGTCTTGTCTACTTCGACAATGATGATGTCCTCTCTCGTCTCGTCGTCATCAGTCCATCATGGTTTGTTCAAAAGATCCACATCATCTTCGACTCCCTAGATCGTAGCCGCTGCTCCGTCCATCAGCTCATTCCAACTCTCACAGACAAGGACTTCGACCGTCAGCTCACCAAGAAGGACATGACCCTCTCCACTCCCAGCAGCTCAAGGTGGCTCCTCTCCAGTTTCCAGCGCCTCGACGTGTGCCTTCCAATCGGGGATTCCACCTCTCACGAAGGTGTCCTCATCTTTCCGAATCTCCTCGAAGCTGGTAGTCCTCACCTTGATGTCTGGCCGGATGCTCCAGAATGGGATGAGAAGCAAATAACGTGTGATTTCGCTGTTCGGATGCTTAAACCCGGGATGTTTTCAGATCTTTTGCACAGTTTGAATGACGAAGGGCGTAAAGTTTTGGAGATTGTTTCGAATCCTTTACCGGTGTTCATGTCACACCACGCGGTATTTTTTGCCGGGGTGGATATTGGCGGGTGTGATGATTGTTACGTTCAGAGGCAGCGGTTGCTTTTTCCGGTGACAGGCAGTACGGCAAGTCAGAGTGACATCACGGAGGATGATCTTTGTGAGGCGCATGATGATGTTCTTCATAAGGTAATCAGTACTAGCTATTGGTGGGGATATGGTGAAGGTTATGTATAATGTCTGGATTACCTTTTGCTATTATTGCTAGGGTTAAGGATAAGGTTACGTGTAATGCCTGGATTACTGTATTTTATTAACGATATCTCAGATGTAGCTGTCAATTTAAGCTTTTACTAAAGGGTGCAGTGAGTTAGAGAAGTAATGAACTCTCCAGGATCTATCAATTTTGAATCCGTTGCTTTTACCACTTTTCTAGCGGGCCTTGATTAAATCGAGTTTTTTTTGACAGGTTCACATTCAGTTACATGCTAATCTAGTCGGCATCAGAGTCCACGTGCGAGGTGTCAGCCCATGCTGCGCGATGAAGGCCGTCCTTGGCTTCATCGAACTCTACCTCGATGATGTCCCTGATGACTGGAACGACACCGTTTCCTCATCATCAGAACGTTCCAGCTGGAACGCTAGTTTGGAACTTCGTCGAAGCAGCAGCATCATCAGCAACAGTCTACACACGATGGGAGAGGGTAGCGGAAGCAGTGGTGCTCAGGCAGGCGCTGATGGTAGGAGCACTGGGATGGTTTCCCTCGGGGGGGAAAGACTAACTTACCAGGGAGTTGATCGAGGACATACCCCAACTGTGGAACGATTAATAAATGCGGATTCGTACGTGGAAAGTGATGATGATGGAGACGAAAGACAGATGTACTTGCTCTGCCCAAAATGCGTGTTGCTTCGACATTCGAAACCGGAGCGAATTGTTTATCACAGTACTCCGATAAGACGCAAGGCAATATGCAACAAGTGGCATAATCTGGGAAGTTGGACAAGAGTTGTAACGGGGAATTATCATTTCAGTAATGTGGAGCTTTTGTTCGGAGGTGGTGGGAGTCTTCAGACCTCTCTTCCGGATTACGAACATCCGAGATTGACTCTTTTGCTCCCTCCCAGTCTGGGAGTGTGTCAGAGAGAGTGGTATGTTGGATCGAGGATGAGGTTTCTGGAGGGTTTTGAGGTTCATTTCCTTTGTGAGAATCCGGCATACTGGCATTTGACGCCTAATTCGGGGTACAGGTTGAATAGATCAGCGAGGGTGGTGGGAGGGAGGGCTGTTGGTAGTCATCTACAGGCCATACTTAGTCTGGCTCTCTCTATGATTCAGGTAGAGCATTCTTACTGATGTTTGAATCTGAACTTGTTATTTATAAGTTTAAATCATATGGAATAATTTAGATTTGTGCAGAAATTGAGTTTATTATCATAATTACAGCTCAAATTATAGTTGGTATTAAATTGATAACTTGTCAGAATAGCTTTGACAAATAGGCTCCAATAATTAGGGTAGAGTTAGGGCAAGGGTTAGGAATTATAACAAAGCAATGAATTCATTTGTTTGATATAATAAAAAGCATTATTGTAAATCTAATTGCTTTAAAATAATCTTACAATATTTAATATAGATATTTTTTACTCAATTGTGCTACTTGAATTGTATTTCAATTGAATTGTATCGTTAGTATTTACATCATTATTAACTGTGTAAATATTTCCCAGGATTTTTGTAATTTATTTGTTGTTATTTCTGTAAAATAATAATTCTGTTAAACTTTTCTGTCAATGTCATTTATATTCTTCATCGTTATATTTCCAGGTAGTTCAAGGAGTCAATGAGCATGCCCAGAACGCTAGAATGTTCTCCACTGCTGTCGCAGAACTCATCCAAATGTATGACTACCTCCGAAACGCTGACGTCACGTCCACAAACATTGTGGGCGGAGCCATCTCTCAGCCCGCTGCCCGTGCCCAGGACTCCTACGCCTGGCTGACCAAGAACAAGGACCGACTTGTGGCGATGCTTACCAAGGCTCTGGCAAGCGCCAGTGATGGGGTTCCCGATCTTTACTTCAAAGCTGGGAGCTCCATAAGAGCTGAGACCATATTCCAGTGTCATTCCTCGGCAAGCAGAGAGCAGTTGTCGAGGTTCTTAAGGGTGGATACTTCATCAACGAGATTTGGCGACTTGAGGCCGATTTATGTGGGGAGGGAAATTCGTTGGGTTTGCGATATGCACTTTGAAGAACTGAGAGCAATGCCATCGTGATGTGTGTAAAAGGAGCTGTGATTGGATTAGGAAGTTTGGGTATTATTTTACAGTTAAATAAAAGTGTTCAAGTTATTAAAAAGGTATCGTTTTATAGAAGGAATATCAAAATATAATAAATTATATTTATGTATTTACGGTTGTGTTAAATAAAAGTGTGAGAATTGCGTGAAAATATTAGATATATGCAAAGTTTTAGGTGTGAAAGTATCAGGAAAAAAAGCAGGTTTTAAATAATCATTTTAAAATTGAATAATTTTTCAGTGTAATTTTTAACTGGGTTTTAACAGAACTAAATGCTAGAAAAATTACTCATATTTTGAACCGAGATGCTTTGTTGAATGTAATTTTAATTTATTCTTAATAGATTCTATAGTAGTAAAGAATATGCTGAAGAATATTAAAGACTAGCAGTGTGGAATATGATCAAATCAATTAAATATTCTAGAAACTGATAGAATGAACAACATGCAAATTGATTAATTGAGTGCAAGTAATTTTATTATATAGAATATTAATTTAATGAAGGCTTACAATGATTTTCTTATTATTAATTAAGCGATTAAATACTTAATATTAAACAATAAATAATTATAATTCTATCATCATTTCATGCTAAGATCTTATGATTTCATCAGTTTTAAATAATAAGTGAATAACTACTGATTAATTGTAACAGTATTTAAAGATCTATAAACTGAATAACGCTTCATGATTAAAGTATTGTTAAACTGTTATTCATTATTAATCGTCTGTTTATTTGCTATGTTTTAAGACTTGATGCATTTAATTAAAAAGTAGATATAGTCAGAAATGTTATTACTTTCTTGTTTTCATGAATATTAAATATACAGTGCCACTGGTTGGTTAAATTTATGACTTATTTAATGTTGTAATATTATAAATACTGTATTCTGTCGCAAAATAAATAATTTTAGAATAAAAATAGTATTGAATAAAAGAATTTAATGAACTTTATCTCATTAAATAAAGTTTTGCTAAGCCCGTTGTCACTTTGACAATATTTCTTTAAACAATAATCTGTAATAGTATTGATTCATAATTCATTTACAAATGCAGTAATATTTTAATACATAACTCATGGAAATGTATAACAAAGTCATAAGAATTATATTGTAAATAAAACTAGGATTGAATACATAATCAATACCATCAGCTTGATATTAAATCTTTTACAATTTGAATAGCACCTATTAATTCATTTGAAACTTGGAAAAATATAATAAATACACAATAATATGTTAACAAAATACATCTTATAAACATCTAATAATAATTGGATAAAAATTTAACTAATACAGAACCACAGTATGTATTATTTTTTAACATCATTATAATAGAAAAAATAGAACTGTATATTCCACATGAAACACTAATCTGAATACTAGGAATGTGTATCTAACTATACAATATCTTCAATAAATAAAATTAATATTTAATAAATATTTATGCATTTAACATTATACAGTATAAACTACAGAGAATGCAGTTTCACATATTATAACTTTGCTACATAACCACAGAATACACACTTAATCGTTCATTTTAGAAATAATTTTTTTTCATCAAACATGCAAACATTACATTAATACAAATCCAAACGTCTCGCTTCGCTTAAAAACTCATCCCTTGGTAGATAGCATCCAGCCATATGCCTTGTCCCTGTAAAAGCAGCCCGCCCATGCAACACCCTCCAATTATCCACAAACAAAACAGTCCCTGGTTTCAACTTAATCCAATATTCATTTTCCTTATCTTCTATATATCCAGCCAGCTTAGCTAAAGCCTTATACACTGACCCTTGTTCAGTGGCAGCCAATGAATCTTCTCCTTTCAAAGCTGGCGCGCGAGCTGACCTGTCGTAAGGGTTGTAACGGATCCACTCGATTAGCTCAGTATGTGGGTCGAGTTTTATGATTGGTGAGGAACTGTGAAGTTCGAATGTTTTGTCCTTGTAATGATGATTGAGGTTGTAAGTTGTAAGGATATGGAAAGACTGAGGATCATCACGACGAAGTGAATCAGCAGCATGGAGACCATCGACGAGTAGGGACTCACCTCCCTCGCCATCGTGACGCAAACAATGCAACACCTTAGTAGAAAAATCATAGATAACATAAAAATATTACAGTATTTGGAGGAGGGAGAGGGTCATTTCCCTACCCATGATTATTAACATTTAAAAATTATGATCAAAAACTTATATATTTTATTTACTATTATCACTTATTACTTAGTATTGAGCCTACTATTAAGTATTATTCATCACTTATTATTACCCATCTGTCATACCCCATGAATTACCTGTCATAGTAGTCCTACCCAACAGTTACTACCTATGTTCGCCAAATTATTACCTGAATACCTGGCGGACAGCTATAATACGTCCCATCCGTGTGCGCACCCAGCGCACTAGTACCATAAGCAGTATCATCGAAAGTAAATGCCTCAGTCGTTCCAAATTCCCAACGATCTCCGTAAAGCGTCTTCAAGACAGCACAGATCCTCTCGGAAGCATCTACAGTTGAGTCAAGCGTAGTTGGAGTGCCGTCAACGAAACCAATGCCAAACTTGAGCAAGGACTTGATCAGAGTTCGACGTTGTTCTGGGCCATTCATCAACTTATTGTAGTCCACCCTCGGTAGTTGAAGATCTCGTAAAATAGCTGAATTCCACGCAACGCGTGAGGGTAGCGATGACGTTTTTTTGTAGGTAAAATTACGCATCAGCCAGGTGATGTCATATGTTGATACATGACCATCAGCCCAGGTTACTATGACGTTGTTTTTAGCGCTAGGCGTAGATAGGCTTGTTGCTCTTAGGGCTGAATGTTTTAGCTGGTGGAAGAGAACGTTGCGCTGATTGGTTGAATGATTGAAGCACTGATCGCATTGGCAGTTTTCACGTAGCCAAGTTGTGTTTAGTACTAGAGTTTCATCGCCTACGGCTACGTGAATATTTCCATCATAGGAATTAGATCTTTGCGGGACACCAACAGATAATCTCCTAACTGAATTAACCTGGCTTACATTGATCTTCTTTAGGGATAAAAATTGATCTTGATTTTTACAGGAAATAGCAGATGAAGAAATTCCGTTTGATTTATACAAATTTCGTGTCCAAAGTGAGAAATATCTTACGTCGACAGTGTCTTGAAGAATCTTTTCGCAATTTCGAAACTTCTTCAGAAACTGCATCGTTTTGCTTGTTAATTACTATCCGATAAATAACATGTAATCGCGAATTAATGTATTTATATTCGTATAAAAAATAGCCTATCTATGTTTATAATAAAATTTTGTATGAGTAAGGGGTCGTCCATAAAGTACGTCACGCTCTAAGGGGGGGATCTAAGAAAGTGTGACAGTTTGTGACGGTGGGGGGTACAAAGCATGTTTGACGTCACACATTTCTTATTTTTTAGCATACATAAAAACCCTGAAATTCTGTTGTGATGTTCAACTTTGTATTGTGATGCATGCAATCTGACAGTAATGTCATTTTTGTGCATAATGCTACGTGGAATTTTAAATCTCAAGTACTTATCGTCCATGCCGGAAGTTTAATAGTTATACCTGTTGTCTGCTACGCTGTTAGAAAAAAATTAGGAATTATAATAATTATTATAATAAATAGAAAATTCAGAGGATTCAGAGGCATAAATATATTATTAATCCTGAATTTTTAAAATTAAATTATATTAATTAAAATTATCATAATACAAATTATACAAATGGACCATTTCAATATTAATTCTCATTATTTTTATGCCAATACTATTATTTAATAGTCA
>JAQIXG010004598.1:0-12660 GCA_034700105.1 Oconnorella tubifera
AGACCTGAATGGCTCCGGATGTAGAAGATGAAGAAAGGCAGAGTAATCCAGACGTCTCAGGAGAACCGGGTGACGTCACGGTTAAACACGGTTTATTTAAACCAAGAGACGTAGTTAACTGGTTTTGAGTTGATCTACTCGATAAATCTGCTTCAAACAAGATAAATTTTCATTTATTTACGAAATACTATTTATTTTTATTGCTATTAAGTAATAAGGATAGAAATAGTGTACAAGAATATAGGAAAGAAACAGAATTTGTTTACAGTATGCTCTATGAACAATGATTAAGCAGTAAATATTCTATTCTCTCTATTTTATCTAAGCCATAATTCTTTGCATAAATTTCATTAACACATATTTTATTCACAGATAAAATTACAATAAATTTATTAAATTAATAATTAAATTCATTTCCGTTATTATAATAAATAACCATTGGTAGGCGCGGGTTCAAGCAATTCCGATTGAGCAACTTCCGGAAGATTTACGTGCACTAATGGCCTTCCCCTAGTCACCGAATCGCTCGCCGCGATTGGTCGATGAACCAGCAACTCGACTTGGGGGTCCATTTTGGATTCGAAGATGACGTCATAGACTTCTTCGAACGTCAGACCTCGAAGATTTCTACCGTTCCATTGAACGACTTCGTCCCCTGTAAAAATATAAATATTCTTATTATTAAAATGCAAATATAAAAATGTTACATATATATTTTTAATTGCGTTTAGCATTATTATATATAGTATATATAAAAATACAAAAACATAAAGCAGACAAATATAAATATAATATAATATAAAAACGACCAAAATACCAACAAGCTATAAAAACAACTGGCCCCCCCCCAAGAATACAAAATAATAAATTATCTTCAATTTTAGATTATAGGTGATAGCTATAACTGTTGATGGCTTGTCTCACATATTCCTTGTATATATTTGCTGCAGATATTTATAAGATGTTTTTTTAATTGGCTCTAATGTTCAATCTTATTTTTGGAATAAATAAGATTGAACATCATAAATAACACAAAACATAATAAATAACATAATAAATAAGATTGAACATAAATAAGATTGACAGCAGATAAGTACTGCTAACTATTTTCACTCGCTGCACCCTTTAGTAAGAAGTTTAAACTGACAGCTACGTCTGAAAAATCATTCGTATAATACGGTATCCAGACATTAAACTTAACCTTTATTTTATATAAAAAACTGCTAAAATATTATAACTGCGTTATGATTGATATATTACAAGAAAACACCCAAGTAGGGTAAATGTTCAAAAATCCATATTAATACAGAAAACTTAAATGAAAAAAATCTGTGCTTTTAATGACTCTAATCCAGACCCTAACCCATAAATATTACAGACCTATTTTTAGAACAACAATTTTTATATGTGCTAAAAAGAGAAATAGAAAATAGGAAAAAATTGCGTAATTTCACTTAGGGAATGGTAATAAATCTAACCCGCTTTCAGTCGACCCATACTGTCAGCTATACTGTCTCTCTTAACCTTCGTAATGAATGCACCCAGGTAGCCAGACTGCGTCATTTTGCCCCCGGTCACTTTTAACCCTTAAATTACAAACGATTTCTTATTAATATTAACTTAAATAATAATTAACACGAAGTAAATATACAGTCTTTGGAAATTAAGTTTTAATAAGACTCAATAAGATGAGTTAAGTTTTCAATAAGAGAAGTTAAGTTTCAATAAGATGAGTTAAGTTTCAATAAGATGAGTTAAGTTTTCAATAAGATCAGTTAAGTTTTAAATAAGATCAGTTAAGTTTTCAAAAATATTAGTTAAGTTTTGAATAAGATCAGTTAAGTTTCAATAAAATGAGTTAAGTTTTAAATAAGATGAGTTAAGTTTCAATAAGATCAGTTAAGTTTCAATAAGATCAGTTAAGTTTCAATCAGATCAGTTAAGTTTTCAATAAGAACAGTTAAGATTTCAATAAAATGCACTACGTTTTCATAAACAAATAAAGTTTTTTACTATAATATTATAAACTAAATATACTGCAACGGCCTATTTCAGCTTATCAACAAATATCCTCGTTTACTTAGAAATTTAAAAAGAAAAAAAATGTCTCTCAATGTCTCACAAGTCATTATTTGTAAAAAAGAAAAAATCAAATTTTTCAAATTTTTGTACAAATATTAATTCGCCTAAAAATATTAAACATAATTAGCCTACCTAAAGTTCCTTTGCCTAAGAGCCCGCCCTGTTCGCCCGGTACATTGCCGTCTATTGGCTTACACAAGATCATGTGACCTACAAGTCTACGCCCATCGCTAGACGATTGCCACTGAGCCGGTTGCTAAAAAATATCAAAAAAACATTATAAAATATATATACAGTAAAAAATATATATTACGTTTTATTCAATATATACGGATACAGTAAAATAGTTTAAACAATAAACGTTTAAACATTTTTTTTTAATTTATTTTTACATAATATTATACAGTAAAATGTTTTTATAACATATTCTTACATATAAAATACAATAAAATATATTATACAATATATTATACGATACAATAATATATTATGGTTTGTACAATATACAGATATAAAGTAATAATTCTAATGTTTTATACAATAAAATACATATATTAAGTATATAATGTTTCCACTAAAATAATAAATCAGAAATCCTTTCATGAAAGCTTACGAAACTCATTGAATTTGAGTTATAGTCTTGTTATTATAGTCAATAATGTTTTTTATGAATTACTGTTGATTTAGCTGCGGTATTGTATTGTATCGATGATATTAAATACCATAGAAATACCATAGGTATTGTATTGTATCGATGATATTAAATACAATAATAATTAAATGAAACTTTAATTTTTACTGTCAATTTATCAAAAGCTATTATGATATTTGTTTTCTCTATCAATAGACATAAGAATGCTTATATAAACTTAGCAGAAAGCAAATTGCAGCAAAAAAACAAACACAATAATCGGAAATATATCTATTTCAATATTTGCCCAACAAATTCTAAGTACTTAACAGAATTTAGTTTATATTTTGAAATTTAATCTACTAAATCTACTAGTCATATTTTTGACACCCCTCCCCCCCTCTTCGTATCACTTAAAAAATTGTTTATATAAAGAAAAAATACTGATTCTTGATAAAAAAATGAGTGCAACAAAACTTACCAATTTATTCGATTTATCAATTACAAACAAAAAAAAATTTAGAAATACACCCAGTGTATAGATACCTCATTTTATACTTGATAACAGTATTAAATTTTGTAGGAATACGTTTTAGTTTTTAATTTATTAATCAACTAATAATACTTTTAATAATTCAATTAATAATATATGATTAAATTAATAATTAACAATAGATTTACATAAACTACATGGAAACCTATACGATTCCAATCACGCAGAATAACTAATGTGACTGATGAGCAAAATCAATTAAAATCGTCATAAATCATCAATTAATTATGTAATTTTACTTTAAATCTGAAATTAAAACTTACAGAAAGAAATTTAGTAATCTTAGCTTGAAGCATTTCATTTCTCTTCCATCGATCATCGTCTGGATTTACGAGATGTTGATTGAGAAGAAATCTTTGATCTGCAACAGATTACAATAAAAGTTTATTTTAATTATTTATTAATTCTCTGTATATTGTATATAATTCACTGTCTATTGAACTATTGCATAATTTATATTGCTATTGCTAACCTTATAACAAACATTTTATTGTTTAAATTGAAGATTATGAAAACCTAAACTAATTATTAAATTACTAATTACTAATTTATTTATTCAATTCAAAAAAAATACAGGTACGTTTAGAATTATTTGCTGTCTAGTCAGATAAAATGTGTTAAATGACTACAATTATTTATTTAATAATTTAAATTAATTATATTAATAAAATTAATTAATTATTTAATTATTTATTTAATTATAACCTTAACACAAGGAAGAAAAATTATGTACATAAGAAACTGCACATCAGACTCCGGAAATTTAACCAAGCAACAAAAAATGAATACAGAGCTATATCAAAAAGTAACAGAAAGTTACTACAAAACTTACATCAAACTACAAAATTATACACAAAACTACAAAAGAACATACGCCGAACTACAAAAACTTACACCAAGCCACAAAAACACAGACCAAGCCACAAAAAACATACACCAAGCCACAAAAAACACAAAAACCCCCCAACCTTTCTCACTGATACTCTCGCTCTCCAGCTCCTGATCGTCTCCGCTCGTCCCCTCAGGCGTCGACTGAACCCCATCGTCCGAGCTACTGAACGACGTTTGCCTGTTCGCCCCCCCGTTGTGCCGGGGCCTCCGCTGCTTGGGCGGTGAGGGCCTCGCGCAGTCCGAGGGGTCCGAACTGAGGGAGTCGTTCCTCAGTGAGCTGTCCAACTTCTGCCGGTGTCGGCCGCTCAGGGGAGGGGCGGCCGAGCTGGGGTCCAGGTGCTGGCGGTCCCCGTTGCCCTCGACTAGCCGGCGCTCACGCTCGGGGTAGTGGTCGCGCTCGCGGCGTCTCGGGGCGGTAACGGCGGGGAGTATCCTGGAGTAGTAAATAGATTCAAGCTAACATTACTAAATTTCTTTCAGTAAGTTTTAATTTCAGATTTAAAGTTTATGTAAATCTATTGAGAAGAAATCTTCGATCTGCAACAGATTACAATAAAAGATTATTTAAATTATTTATTTAATAATTTAAATTAATTATATTAATAAAATTCATTAATTATTTAGTTATTTATTTAAATGTAACTTTAACACAAGGAAGAAAAACTCCGACTATCAGAGGTCCGTTATTCTTATAATGGACCTCCGATACTGTGTTTTTTAATGTCTTTTAATAATAAGTTTTAGATATATTTTTTAAAATTGTATTTTAAAAAAAAAACAATACACTGTATCATTTAAATATTGTAAGTAATGATACTCAATCTCTTACCATATATAAAAGACAAGACGGCCACATTACCCTGACAAAACGACCCAACAATTCATTCAATAACCCTAAACCTAATCAACTCTAAACTTAACCCAAACCCTAGCACTAACCATAACTTATATATACTGTATATTATAATATTTTTTGTCTATAGTAATTGCCATAGGGCACGGGGGTTAACTGCCCAAAAATGATAAAGTTACCCTTTTCCAGTCTCCTTTTCTCAACATTACAAAATTACCATTAAAATAAAACCAAAATATTCCCTACCTTCTCGGCCCCCTCGCCTCCCCTTCCATCACTCCCCCACCGCTTCTCATAAGTCTATCAGGGTGCCGGTCGTCTTGCCTGGGGAACCTATCGTCCCTGTATCCCTGCCCCCTCCTCCCCTCTCCTCCCCCTCGGTCCCTCGAGACCGACCCCCGCTCCGACTCGGGCGATCGCCGGTAGTCGGCGGCTCGGTCGCGCCATCCGTCCTGGTCGTCGGTGAAACTGTAGGCGGGGGAAGGGGGGTGGTGGGGCCTCGTTCCCCCGCGTTCGGATTGGGTATCGTCCGATCGAGCGTTGATCCTTCCCTCCCTGTTTGAAAATATCTTTATATCGTTTTTGTAATTCGGTTCTAGAACGATTCGTCAAAGGACGATTCGTCAACGGACTGTTCGTCAAGGACTATTCTTATGACGGACGATTATTATAACTCCTAACCCTAACCCTAACATTCTTATAACCTCTAATCCTAAATCTAACCCCAACCCTAAACTAAACGAAATGTCCTTGACGAACATTCCTTTGACGAATCGTCCTTTGACAAAACGTCCGCATACCGCTGTTACAATATTATATGGCCAATAAAATAATGATTTTTAGTCTAGCTGAAATTTAAATTAAAAAACACATAAAAACAGTGAAACTATTCAAATATTACATTACAAACTCTTACTCAAAAATATTTAGAAGAAATTACTTTCTAAAAGTATCTCCAATTAATTTAAATTAAAAATACAAAATCCAATTAAATTCCTACCTCGGTCTAATTCCTTCCCTATCAAACCTCTCCTGTGACCGCTGCCTCTCCCCCCGTCCCATACCACCCCTCCCCTCTTCCTTCAATCTCTCCCCACCCGCGGTGCTTCTAGCCCCCTCCCTCTCCCTCCCTCCTCGTCCCACCCTCTCCCTCTCTCTGTAATTTCCTTCTGAAAATCTTTCCCCGTTTCTACCCGACTCATTTATCTGCCTATTTTGGGGATTTTCTCTATTTTGGGAATTTTCTCTGTTTTGGGAATTTTCTCTATTTTGGGAATTTTCTCTATTTTGGAAATTTTCTCTATTTTGGGAATTTTCTCTATTCTGGAAATTTTCTCCTGGTTTCCCAAAAGTTCCCTCTTGATTACACTCTCCCATTCTGTTTCCCTCATTTGGAATTCTCACGTCACCGTGTTGTTGCCTGGTGGTAGCGTCAGTTGAGACGGGCCCGCCCAGCCAAGGGTCGGATTTTGAACCGGGAGAATAGGGGCGAGTAGGAGCGCAGTTGAGGGGCGAGGGCCCTGGAGGGGGTCGGTCCATGGGTCGATCGACCTGGGATCTCGAATTTTGGTTTTGATTATTTTCAGAGTTAGGGTGACCTTTAATTCGTGACTTTAAAAACACAAAAATTGGTATTGAATAATAGTTGATAAGATGATGCATATTTTTTAAATCTAAACAATAATAGGTTTATATTTTTGAAAAATTATTGATAGTTTTTATGATTACATCATAAAACAACAGCCTCGTATTAAAACAAGAAATAAAAGCTATAGGAATAAGGAATAAAGAACCTAGTTTTTGACAACATAATGTAAACTTTCTATGAAGATTTCTAATCATATGTTCACAATTCAGATTTTAACATTAAAACTTGAAACAAAACTTTACAAAATAAGAAATTTCATCTTACATCCACACACTCTGCTCGCCTGGGGTCACCCGGTTGATTAACCCTCTGATCCTGCTGTCTATTCATTCCGCGACTATTTTCCATCGTCTGTCTATTTTCAGGAGACGCAGCTGTCCGTATCTGCTGTCCTTGCTGCCTGACAGCATCCCGCTGCCTACCCTCAGCCTCAACAGACTGTCCACTGTCCGTTAATCCTCGAAAACTGTCCGTTTCACCAGTCTGTCTGTTTTCTATCTGATTCATCTGTCTATTTTCACTCTGTCTATTACCCTGCCTGTCCGTCTGATTTCCCTGTCTATTATTCTGCATTCTACCATCAGTCTGTCTGTTTTCCATTTGTCCACCGACTGATAAATTTCTGCCGTCTATAAACTGTGGCTGTCTGTCATCAACAAACTGTCTGTTATCACTGGGAAGACGCTGTCTATTATTGCCATCAACTGTCTGATTCTGTCTGTTTTCCTGTCGCTTTAAATCACCAACTCTTTGATTATTTTCCCCAAAATTCTGTTCCGTATCCCCACGACTTCTCCCCCTAGGGTCCCCCTCGCGTCTGGGACACTGTTCCCCAGCCAACACTCGCCCATCTTCCCTAAACGGTCTCTCGCCATCCTCAGTACTACACCCCCTACCGTAAATCCTACCATCTATCTCCCCCTCAAGGGCCTGGCTATCCCCAGCGATAGGTTCGAACGGCGCATCTCCCCGACCGAGCCTACTCGAGTCGGTCAGCGAGGTCTGTCGCCTCATCTCCCTCCCCTTGATGCTCCCCGTCGTGGGGACCCGACCCTGGAGGCTCTCCTGACGGGCGATCGTCGGCCTCTGGATGCCGCCGGCGTCGTATCGCCTCTGTTGGAGCTCGCCGAGGGCCGAAGGGTCGAGGGAGGGAAGCGGAGGGCTGCAGCTGGTCTTGACCGAGGATGTATCGCTTCCCGGGTCGACATCGAGGCCGACCGGCTTGGCCATATTACCGTGGTACCATTGACCGGTTTTGACGAGGATTTCTTGCTTTTTCTTGCAAAGAATGCACGCCCAAATTTGCTAGAAATAAATTCAGCGTGAGTTCTTTTATAATAAATATAATTATATCTTTAAATATAAAATTTATATTTTCTTCTTAGCAATGCAATTTGTAGTATAATAAAAGCAATATAAAAGTCAGTTAACAAAATGTTAAACAAAGGTCCGAAAACACTAATATACGATATAATTAACAAAATGTAATAATGACATTAGTAAACAAATGACAAAAAATAAATAAAAGATTTACTGCAGATAAAGTCATCGTAATATGAAGTATATAAAATCAATTAAATTACGAGTCATGAACAATATTAGATACAATTATAAGGCAGTAATTTTAGAAAATAATTGAAGTTTTGATAACGTCGACATAATACATTGACTGCTATCATTTTTAAACGTATCGTTGCAACGCTATACAAAATCAGATTGATTGTATTTTTACTATATCTGTTAATTAAAAAGAAAATGAAACACTGATTGCCTGGAAATTGTTATAGAAAGCTTAATTCACAATGATAAAATAAAACCACTGTTAGTTCAAATATTGATCTAAAAAATCTTTAATCTCAAATGGAATCACTGTTACATCAAATGTTGACATAACTGAGATTCAAACTCAACATTAATGCAAAGATTAGATTGCAATGCAGAGTGGACGGATATAAGCACAAGCAATATTCAGTGTGGCCTTGAGTTTTACTGCTTCACTTGATGTCTCTATATTATATATTATAGTCTGAATGCTTGTCTATAGCTAATATCCTACAGCTTAAAACTGGACATGCGGCCAGCCCGCAGCTGTTCGGCCTACTGCTAATCGTAGCTATCAGCTGTTAGGCTACTGCTACAAGTAGCTGTGCATGCTACTGAAAGTAGTAGCTGTTCGGGCTACAGCTACTATTAGCTCGCGGCTGTTAGGCTACTGCTACTCGTAGCTAGCAGCTGTTCGGGTTACTGCTACTGGGTAGCTAGCTGCCATTAGGCTACTGCTGCTGGCTAGTTAGTAACTGCTAGGCTACAGCAGCTGAACTGACCACTATGCAATCCGCTGACCACAGCAAAATCTGCGGATTATAATTTTATTGTGAGTGGATTAAAACGTCACAACATTTATTTCTTGAAAATATTAAATACTGCCAGAAGTCAGTTACAAGTGTAGATGATATAATAGTGCAGCGAAGAAAAGTATTGCAGGCTCTTAACATTTACAGTTTACTATAGCGTGTTGTATATATCATGCTCTGCCACATTATTTTCTACTGTTTATTTTTTGCATCAAATCTGAACTTTTCGAACCGAATGTTGTATCAGAGTTGAGATTATTAGAGTTGAGACTAAACTAATAACTTAATTTTACAACTAATAGAAACTATAGCTATATTATTACGTGCAATTAATTGTTAATAACTATTAATAATTGTATTATATTGATAATAATTAATAATTATTTTACAATTAATTATTATTAATAGTTTAATTAATAATTATTAATAAATTCAAAATATACTTAAACGTTATAACATATAAGTTTATACGTCATAAAATATAAAGTTATATTTGTGTAAAGTTATGAATATTTATAAGTAGCTAAATAAGTAGCAAATTTACTTTACTGGTTAAACTTTACTTATTTTCAATATTAAAGTAAATAAACTGATTATAATGCAATAACTCAGAACATAGTTATAATCGAGAATTGATTGCTTAACATTTTTGTAAAATATTACAATTACATTTAAAACCTGTAGAACTAGAATTTGTTTTATAAGCTGTTATAATCAGTTACGATAGTAAATTATAAGCTTACAAACTAGACGTGATGGTATTTAAGTAAATTTTAGTTCAATTTGTTGCAATAACTTATAATTTTAATTTACACAATTATTTGACTATATATTAAAGCTTAAATTTTGAATGCCATTGCATTTAAACTATTTCCTCTTTGATTTAAACCATAATAAAGGATTAAAAAATACTTAATTGTCGGGGATCACCCCTTCCCCCTTCCTTCTATGAAAAAACAAATTTAGTTCAAGCAATAATATACAGACAAGAACAAAAAAAACAGCAATGCTTGTAAAAAAAACAGCTGTGACAGCTGTGATCTACAGCTGCTTAGCTTAATCGCCCAAAGCAGCTGTCAATGTTTTATCAGCGTCACGTGACACCAGCAGCTGCGCCATATTAAAGAATAGCTTCATTTAACGCTGAATTTCTAATCTGCGAACAAAAATGAGTTTAAATTTAAAAAGAATCAAAAATATGCCTATACCGGATCCTCAGCGTTAATAACATGATTATATGAAGAAATGTTGGATTAAATTATATCATAACTTGATATTTATACAAGATTATATAAATATCAAACTATCATTGCACAGCATGAAGTTATAGTAATATTTAAACTGATAAAAATTTAACATAAGCTTGATTTGATGTATCTTATAAATGCAATTTTAAAATCTAAAAGCGCAGTTTTAATCTAAGGCAATTTCAATTTTTACAGTTGTCATTGAGAATTAATATGGAATTAAATCGCCCTGCAAATATGTAGCATTACAATCATTTTCTCTCACTACTGAACCTATTATTGAAAGCAAACATAACTTAGACGGAATCTAGACACAATGCATGATATATAAATAAATATTACAATCATTTTAAATTATTGCATTCTATCAACTGAATTTTTGTTTGAATTTTTGTTTGCATTGTTTGAACTGTCATTTAAACTGTCTTTTAACTGTTTTTGCTCTGTCAATAAAATGTTTGTATTAAAAAATAAAATTGATGATAATCTACCTGCTGTTACACTATAATAAAAAAAAACTGTAACAAAAAAGAGAAAACATAATGCTTACTGAATGTTTTAGACTTAGACATAACTAAAGACATGTGATAAAGACAAAGAGATGTGAAGAAATTTCGTCTAAAAAACTCACAAAATGAAAGTCAGCAAGTTAGCTAAAATACTGAAAAATACTGTACGCCTACTATAAAAATACTAGGCAGTATTTTTTACATACAGTAATCAAAATACTAAACAGTATATAAAAATATAAAATTAGAAAAATAATTAAGTATTTTATTATTTATAAAAATAAATAATAAAATTAATTATAAAAATAAATACAAAATATAAAAAGACACCTATTACAATAAAAAAAGCAATCAGTGAACAATAACACGAAAATGACTGCACTGTAGCAAAAACAGCGTAGAATATTCCTCTACAAAACCACAATATGCAACACAATCCAGCTGCAACTGGCAACATCATAAACTGTTACAAAAAACACGAAAAAACACAATAGTAATATTACTATTTCAGTGTTGGGTAGTGAAGAAAAAGACTGAGTATTGATTACTTAATACTCGGTATATTGCGGTACACGTCACGTGACAGATCGCATTTGCCTGTCTGGCCCTGCGCGGCGCTTATTGCCCACTGCACGTTACGATAGCGAGTCGTAGCAATCTCGAGGCGACCAGTAAATTTAGGACATGTAGGGCCGAGCCACTGCGGCAAAAAATGAACTACAGCTGCATTGGATGAAGCCTTGTTATCTTTTTGAGGATAAAAATTTAACGGCAGCTGCGTTATTATTGAAGAAGATCATAAAAGAAAGATCTAGATATGCACTGGTAATAAACTTAATAAGGTATGGATATTATACATAATTTAATCCGGGGTAAGGATTATTGTGTAATAGTGAACTACTATTGTAGTAGTACTGGTTATAAGGGATAACGCCCGGGCATATCAATGGAACAAATTGTCACAGATAAACAAAGAGTAATAAGTGATTTAAAGTGAAAATAAGTCCGCAAAAGACTTTTAAAGAGTTTTTATTAACTAAATAAGAATATAATAAGTAAAAAATTATGAAAAATGATGAACTCTCTTTCAGAGTTTTCATTAATTAATTCGGAGTATAATTAATAACAAAAAATTATAAACATAACATTGATAAACTTGCATTATAACACTTGCATTTACATTTAATTTACATTTTGCATTTACATTTAATTTACATTTTCCTTCATTTAAAATGAAGGCAATTAAGTTGATTTACATTCATCTGCTAGCGTTAATTATCGTTATTTACTTGTAATGAACATCGTCATTTTAAAGTCAAAAAATCACTAACTACTATTAACACTTGATAGCAAAAAAATAATTTTTCACTTGAATATCAACAACAAGTATCCGATAATGCATTGACAAATAAATATCTAAATGATATTTGCTCAGTAATTGACTGCAATGCACCAAATGTTTAGAAATTTACCCAACAATTTAGCAGTAATTATTGCTGAATGATTAATGAGCTCTAACAATAAAGCGATTTTAACGTTCATTTCATCGTCGAAGGCTTAATTAGATAAGGAGAAGATCTACATTGAATATTATCAATGTTGCCATGGACGTATTGATTGATATATAGTAAATGTATCATAGTAGTTGATACTTCAAGCATATCAAATATGTCATAATATTAATAGAAAAATGTAATATCAATATGTACTGATGATGTGTGATATTGTTAATAATGTAACATCTAAATACGAGTAAATTCTATTTTATTTCCTTTACTTTGAAATATAATATACAAATAGAATTTATTTTTATTATTATTACAACACTTTTATTAGCTTCATGTGTATGTATGTATGTATGTATGTATGTATGTATGTATGTATGTATGTAT
>JAQIXG010004599.1:0-12659 GCA_034700105.1 Oconnorella tubifera
GTATAACTAATTTAAATGGCTGTCATCATTAACAACATTAGTTCAATAATAAATACTTAAATAAATAAATTAAATAATTAACCACTCAAAACGATTAGTATAAAATAATACATAAATAAATAAGATATTAAATGAATTCAGCTCACAAGTTAAATACTGCGAAAAAATGACTAGTAATCACTCATAGCAATAAAAGATAAATAAAAGACATAAAACATAAACCCACAGTAATTATTCATATATACGAGAATATATAGACCCAGACTAAAATTATTTCTAGTTATCACTAGAATTAATTATATTTAAAATATTTCAACTTAATGAGCTTACATTTGTACGAATTCTCTAATATGTAATGAATTTTCAGCATTGGTTAAACATTCAAGCTTTAATATAGCAGATAGTTTAATATTAAATGGTTGCAATAACTTTCCATTTTTGTACATTTTAATCAAAATTCAACTAAAACTAGATTTAGTTAAACAGGCTCAGTAGAAAACATCGTGGGTAACCTCTATTCAAATTAATCAACAATAAATAAAGATAACAATAAAGAGATCTGTTTGCAATGCATTACAATGAGTAGTTGTATGATCAATGAAATAAGAGTGGAGCACTAAAATTGTGCAATCATCGCGCAACTTTATCAAACTGTACGAAGGCATCTTGTAGTCTTGATGTAACCTAAAACAAAAAAAGCACACCTTTATAAAATAAGCACTTTTTAAATAAAAGGCGTGTGTGTAAGCACACATCATAGGAGAGCACAAGATTTGTAGCAAAAACAATAAAACATAAATATGAAACAATATAAAGCTTTACAAATATGTACTGAAACTATGAGAGGAACATCAGCCTATAGTGATTCAAAACGAATGCGCAGAAATGCCATTAAATCTCAGAAGAAAAGCTCAACAATTAAAACTGATCAAAATCATCTTCTTAATAGTATTCTGATGGATCATTGGACACTCTAGTATGGAAAACATGATGAGGGACAAGAACCAATAGCAGTTAAAGTCAATGTTGTATTTGATCAACAAAACTAGAATGACATTAAACCAAGGATTGAACCAAAACCTCCATGGACAGCTTCTAACAGACTGATTCTAGACTATTTAATGAAAGAGGAATTTTTTGCCATGAAATTTATTAAAGAGCAGAAAAAGGAAAATATATATTTCATTAATAAGTGCAACGATATTCAACTAGTTCTTCTTTTCCGATCACTTTTGACAGGTTAACAACTAGATGAGACTTACCATAGGTGGGTGCCGCAACATTTCCTCAAAGAAAGACTTTTAATTTTGCACGTTAACTCATCACTTTTCACGAATTAACAACTAGTCACATTTAGTAGTATATATAAATTAGTCATATGCCTATAACATATACCGTTATTAAAAACATTTAAGCGTCATATTTTATTATTATAGAACTATTATTAATTGTACACTTACAATTATATTTATGTAAACAAAACAAAGTTTTAAAAAAGGTAAATAATACCTCACGATAAAATTGTATCTGACTAGTTAGATATTGTTGAATATATCCCTTGAAGTCTAGTATTCGTTGCTCCTGAAAGTTGTCTATTTCTGCTAAAACTGAGCAAGTGATCACATCAGCCCTTCCCTGAATCGTTTCAATCTCTGACTCAGAGTATCTTCCGGCATTCTCTTGAATCCTATTGGTCGATGCCTTGAATAATTTATAATGATGGAATCTTATTGGATGATGACTTGTATTCATAAAGATCTAATCTTATCGGTTGATGACTTGTAAAAATTATATCGATTAATGATATAATCAAGAAGTCAATAATACAGTACAACAATGAAATATTAATATTTGACTACATCTATATAATATATATATTATTCAGTGTTTCCACTTTATTGATAGTTTGAACCAGCAAAAGAAAGTTTAACAGCAATTTTTTTGAAGCCTATTAAATTAATATATATTGCAGATTAATTCACAATTCCTTTTAATAAATATGCAAGAAGAGGTAAAGAAAAGAGTTTATACAAGAAAAACAAAATTAATTGAATAGATACACTCTACATTAGTAAAATTATTTAAATAGATATATGTGACAAGTACTAAAAACAATATGTAGTAAACTAACCTCTAAAATACATTGAGAATCAAATGTTGTGAAAATAGCAAGAGTATAAAAAGTATAATCTAAAAATATAAACTCAAAAAGATGATATGCAATATAATATTCTCTACCAAAATTGATTCAAATGAAAATCATAGCTTGATGCCATCCTTAAGTGATAAGATCTTTCAATCTACTACATTGTTGGAAACATTATTAATGACTGTCGATAATGTCCAATTACCTCAACAAAAACTACTTAAATTAAACAAAGAATTAATGACAACTTACTCGATGTACAAGAATGATGTCAGGCAGCATTGCAAGCAGACCTTTATATTCATTGAAACCATCCATTAATGGATACATATCATTTCTTGGCTACAACAAACATTGCAACTTTATGTTGTTGGACTTATTGTATTAAACTATAACAAAAAGAAAAGAGATTTAAGTGAAAATCAAAAGAAAAAGCTTTCAACAACTATGAAAATGATAAAACATACAGTTTTAAGTTAAAAATTGTGATAAACTAATGCTTAGTTAACATTAGACAATAAGATAATAAGATAAATTAAATACATTATTGTTAAACTTTAACATTTTAAAATAAAAATGCTGAAAAAAATGTGAAAAAATGATTAAATCAATTAAAAGAATGCAGTATAAATAAATAAACCTGTTCTTCAAAAAGATTTCCAACTTCATTATAAGTTTTACCAGCATGTGTAATGGCTTCTGTCAGACTATTCGAGTCTAATCAATTAAACCATACGTACATTAAAATTGTTGATACATTGGACAATAATCAGGTAACCAAATCTGTCTGCTTAACGCATAATGTAATATCAGAATAAACAAAGCTATTTAGACAGAGCTCATAATCAATCTTCAATAACCAGAAAATAACGTTAAAATTTTAAACTTTTACTGCAGAAAACAAATGACAGTGAACATTTAGCCATTTATCCAAAAGCTCTCTTGAGAATTGCTAAGTTAAACATCTATAGCTTAAAATAATAGATTGTCCCAAATATAAAATCAAAATTAATAAAGAACTTTATGCAGTGAAACTGTAAACAAATCAAATATAATCAAGAGGTCCTGATTAAATTAATCAATGATTAATTAATTAATTAGTCGACTAAGACTTAAATGACATTCTACCGGGCTGCAAATATAAAAATTAGAGAATCAAATAACTAATAGTATGAAAACGCAAAAATCTGATGCCTACAAATACAGAAAAAAATTACATCAATAGTCCATAATGAGCAAAACAGAAAATATCAAAATATATTTTCAACAAATACCTTTTCTATCATCGAGCAAAAATGTTTTCGAAAGCTTTGAAAAGCTGCCACCAATCTTCTGAAACTCTTTCTTGAAACCTGCAAAATTATAAACGTGCAAAATGTTTGCATTTTGCAAACATTCCGCATTATATCTATTGATATAAAATTTCAAAATAATAATTGCGTTTTCATTAATTATTTCCATTTCCATATTCATATAATTTTAGATCCAATTGCGGACGCATAACCCGTCTGTGTCAAATATTGATTCAAATTTACGATATAAATTTTTTCTACATACAGACCCATTTTAATTCATATTTACTTTTTACTTTCTGAACGACGGCGCATTTTTATAAAAAAAATTATATCTTCATTGTGGCTTAACAAAATGTTAATAAATGCGATTAATCTGATTGCTTGATTTATTGATCATCAAGCCATTACAAACAAAACAATATCATACATTTCTTTCAAAAATCTGTTTCAAACTCTGATAATCTGTTTGCCTAGTATTTACATTATTTTTTATATTTCAAGGACATTGATATGGTTGCAACAAGGAAAGTAACAATGCCTAGGATTCAGACAGAGTACGTACAATTTCTATGTTTTTTAACGCTGCCCTCCCCCACACTGGACATTTGTCGAACGCTGTCATCAAAACTTTTCATAAACCGTCCAAAAGTGTCAAACTGCTGTTCACTAAAATAAAACATAACGCAATTTGTAGAAATAATCACTAATATAAATAAGTATACCTTTTTTATATGTTCTTTAATGTTAGCATTAGACAACTAACTAATTAGCCAATTAACATTAGCACAACTATATATATTGAACTGTGTATGCAAAGACCAGTCATATCAATACCCTAACATTAAATTAAACCCACCCCCCTTTATGGAAATTGAGAGCTTGTTATACAACTAAGTACAATGACATTAAATCAAATTGTTATCATCAAAATTATTTCTGATTAAAATAAAGTTATATAAATAGAAAATAAAATATAAAAGGGCTACTAACATAAGTCTAGTATCAAACACAGGTGTCTCTAAAGTCTCAAACATAGGTGTCTCTAAAGTTTGAAAGAAAAGACCCCCCTGATATTTATCTTTTTCTGCCAGTCGCTTGCCAGCCTTCCATTGCTATAAACATACGCGCATGAAGTATAATACTTAAAATTATCAATACAATTATTATTATCACTAAAATTATCAAATTATCAATAAAATTATTATTCAAATTATTAAATTATAATATTTCAAATTATGTACAGGGTAGTCTTGATTTCATAGTTAAAATCCACGATGGATGCATTTCTTAAATCGTTGCAGTTAATTGATCATAATATATTTTAAACTTTAATTTCTGGCTTTAAATAAATAGCCTTTCTTTGCCTCTATGCAGTTAAGATCAAAGAAAAGAACAAGTAAACACGCAGACAGCAAACCTTGACATCAGCACAAGTGAGAAAGTGAAGGAAGACATCTGCTTGAGCTATCACCGGATGGCGACACATTCTGTTCATCCACAACTGAAGCTGTTTCAATCGTCGCAAAACAAACTCTTCATCAAAGCGACCTAAATGAAATAACAACAAATATATAGTTAAACATCTTCTATTTTATTATCATTAAACTGTCTACTGAATAATATGAAGATGCAGTTGACTCAGAAGTCTATCATTCAGAGTTCAAGAAGCATTTTTTGACTTTTTTCACCCATTTTGACTGGAGAACTATAACAAGTTTATATGTCAAATCATGATAAAATTATGAAATAACAATGAATGACAAACACACTAATAAATAAAATATCCAAGGAAGTAAGATTTACAAAAGTAATCCTTGAATTTAACAAAGAAAGTTAACCATATCATGGCTAACAATATGCTTAGTGCCCATGCTTATGACTTCGTGTCGTATCAGCATAAAAGTAACTTTATCACGATTAATAAATATAATTAAATAGCAATCACTCTTATTCTAAAACAATATAATAATTAATAATAATAAAATTAATTATTATAAATATAGGCAAATACAGTCAATCTCTGGAGAAAATAACTCATCTCAAACCAGAACAATTATTAAATATATGTGATTAAATATAATATATATTTAATCACAAGAACTCGAAAATAGTTTTGACTATAAAGAAGCATTTAACGAATCTCAGTCTCACCAGCAATTTGTTTCTCAGGTAAAGGAGGTACAACTACAGTAGAGAACTTCTCAACCAATCTCTGATGTAACCAATCAAAGTGTTTGTATCTTCTGCTAACTGACACTGTACTGAACTGTCAAAAGAAGACAATATGCGATAATAGAATACAAGTAAATAAAAAGAGTGGATAATATTCAGTACATAGCAAGCTGTTACAGAATAGACTAATGGTCTCATAATGATAAGTACACAGTTGTAAAATAAAAATTGGAAATTAGAAATTTGATAGTTTAAATAAACCACCACAGTATAAGATCATGATTAAGTGTAATGCTGTGATTCATAGGTAGTATGCAATCATAAAGTACTCAATCATGAAGCCACAATGATCAGTAGATAATAATTATAATATTTAGTCTTTTCACACTGAACAGTGGTCAATATGAAGAAAATCACTTTGAAACATAGAATCATACTTATCTAAATATAATATAAACTTTTATTCATGAAAGAAAAAGGTAGCAGAAAAACACAATAAATAAGGAAGAAAATAAGTGAATAAATAGTTCTAAGAGAATATATACACAATTATGCAGAGTAAATTTGACTTAAATATACCAAGTGTATAATAGTTTTTAAAATTTAATAATATTTGCAAATCAATTTGAAACTTTAGCCACACTTTCACTCTTATTATAATCATTAATCATAATTTTATTATAATTATTATAATCATCAGAATCCAGTGGATTGGTTGCTTGTAACAAGAATTGTTACAAGTTTACTGAGAAAACAAAGGCATAGTAAATCATGCAGCTATAAAAAAAATCCATTAAAAAATTAATATAAATTTATACAACAAATGGTTTTAAAATTAGATAATATGACAAAAACGATATTATATAAGTCAAAAACGTATTGCATATCAGATATTGTTAAATTTATTGCCGCAATGCCATGATTTAAACGTTGAGTAACTGAGAAAATTGACTAGTTCTATAGCAGAGCTGCGGATGATGCAAAAAAAAATATTGCATAAATATAAAATATTAATAATAGGATCAGAGTCAGTTGAAGAATAAAATCAAAGTATAGAATTTGTAAAATTGAATACAGAAATCCCGGAACTAGCAACATTGTCCAACAACCCGAGTTAGGCTGGCCATTTGACAAATAATAGAATATAAATTCGATTAAAACTTGTATTTCATTTCAATAATCCGAATCCATCATAAATAAAAACTTACCTTACATTTAATAAACCGTCGAGTGACTCAGCCAAAAAATATATATCTGTCAAATTTTACACCCGAGAATGCAGAAGACAAACCATTTTTTTTATATAACTGTAAAAATAATTCTTCACATTTAAATTCTAATTTCAAATCGGTACAAACTATGACAAGAGCCAGTATTTAAACTTACAGATGGTGTCAGTTGATAGACGATAAAACTTTTCATGCCACGAAATTTACTCTGTTTGCTGGGAGACTCAATGGAACACGTGTAAGGCTCAAATGCTGCAGTCCAACTAAAACCATTGAGACAAGTCTGGAATAGAAATAGTAAAGAAATAAGTAAATTCGATAGAAATATTTGAATAAAAAAGTTACACTTTCCATTGAACCATAGCAGTTTTTATATTTGCACGTTTTATGCATAGCATAATGTTAGATTAATAATATTAAAAAGAAATCAAGTGATGATTATCTTTTAATTATACACAAACAAAATGCAATCACTGCAAGACATTCTCAAAGATGATGTTAATGCTTTGAACTGAAAATGCAGAAATCAAGCTGTAAATTGGCAATGCATAATCATTAAATATATCGTACACAGTGCATTTACAATCAAACAATTGATAGAAGCCTATACATACCTTAATATCTGTATTGAAAAAGAGTGCCTAAATTTGCTTACAATGATAGTGATTCTCTGAACTGATTCAGGAACGGCAGGAAGCAGCATATCAAACAAATAAGCATCACTCCCTCCCTTTGTAAAATGAGCGGATCTATTTAAAAACATAGAATAGAAATAAATCTAATACACTATCGCTTTTTCTCTACAAAACTGAAATTAAATCATACCAAATTCTTTATTTCATACGAGCGCAATATATTCAAACTATACAGTCATGCAGTACATTTCTAAGTAATACAACATTTTGAATTTATACATTTAATAATATTTCTTGTAGCATCTAACTAATAATGTTAATATTAATGATAATTAATAAGTTATAATTCTTAATTTATTTATTGCATTTATTGCGAGTCATTTATTTTCTACTGTTGAATGAGGATCTATATTTTTTATAAATATTATAATAAAAAAGCTTAAATTTATTAAAAATCAGTTTAAAACTATATAATAAACAAATAAACAATATAACCAAATGATCTAACTTAGTAAATCACAAAGTGAAAGTTAATAGTTAAAACGTTAACATTTTAAACAGAAAGAGAGTTAGTACTACTACAAATTCATGAGCGATTGACAGAAAACTGATTAAGCAAATTTATAAGCATTAAAATTATTATTAAGACAAACCTATTAAACCTGAGTGAAGTCTCTGAGAGTGAAGATTCTGATGTTGCATCGTCGCCATTTGACAAACAGTCTCCATCTAAACCTCTGCTCTGAAAATATAAATCCAAAACAAGCAAAATAAATACTTTATTATCAGACTTAAATCTTTCATCATATAACTTTGACTAAAGTTATACTTGACTACATAATTACTAGAGTTAATTGATTAAAGTTATTTAATAACAAGTTTGATTGCCTAAATGACATTTTTATTTCATTTTCAAATCAATCTGATTTATAAGCAAGTGATCAACTAAACTTAGATCTTTGAATGGAAACTAATCAGCTAAATCAATTTATATTATAAATGTACTTAGAATATAAATCAGTCAATGGCATAAATATATAATGAAAACAGTCTTACAAAATGAAGCGAAAATATTAAATTGCAAGTAAAATCAGAAAAATATAAGTAAATTTCAAATAAAGTAAAGAACTATATTTTAATAACTTTTTTAATTAGTAATAGATTAACAGTTTATTTCAAACCTAGGTCATGCAGGTAAAAATTAATTTTAAAAATGCATAAAACGTCTTAAGAAACCCTTCGAAAACTCATAACTAATGACTATTACATTAAGAATAGGTTCTAGCAAAAAAAGCTAAAAGGGATGTCTGAGAAATAGAAAATAAAAATAAAATGCTTGTCATAGTTAAGAGTAACTATCATTAAATTATAAATAGTATATTGTAACTACACCATCACAAACCTCAGAATACTTTCTTCTATTCTTCCTAAACGTACTGCTATTAAAGAACTCTCCATCATCACCATCATCATAATCATAATCATCATCACCATCTTCATTACCATCCACGTCATCATTCAAATAATCCTCCCACTCTTGATCTCCCTCTTGATCCCCCTCATCCGTCAACTTGGACTCATCTCGTTCTCTCCTATTCAGCCACTCGGAGAGTCCAATTGGTTTCACAGGGGGAGCAGGTGGTCTGCCAGTTGAAACGGTATGTATCATAACCATAGGTTGGGCTTGATCATCGGATAATGTTGCTAATAAATTAGGCGGCTTATACGGCACGGCGGGTGGCATTGAAAGCGGCTTATACGGCACTGGTGGTGGCTGCCACGTAAAACTCTGAATATTTGACTGAGCAAGAGGAGAACTGGACTGAAAATTTGGCAATCTTCCCGATGAAATAGTACTAGTTGATGACTTGTCAAAAAGTTTAGATTGTAGTTCAGAAACGCATGGAGCCAATGGTGCGTTGTGAATATAAGAAGATGTAATATTGCTCGACAGGTTTTGAGGGTTTAGAATACCACAGGGAGGTTTAGAGGGTAAACTAGGGGGCTTAGCTGGCAAGACTAGAGGTACTGCAGACAAATTAAGAGGCTTAGGAGGAAGATTAAGAGGTTTTGGCGGTGGTTTGGGCTTAGAAGGAGAAGTTTGTTGAAAGGGAACATCGGGTGAGACACCATTAGAGTCATGGTGAACTAAAGCAGCGTGGGCAAAATGAACTCTCCGTGGCGATAGTTGCCCAGGTGATCCCGGAGACTGGTGTCTCGGTAATTGTTGCTGTAGCGACGGTGGTTGTGATGGCGGCCATTTTTGCTTTAGCGAAGGCGATGATGATAAGGCATTTTCAACTGGCTAGAAAACAAAGATGGAAAAGTTTATATTTCTCATTTCTATAGTAGTCAAAACAGTTCAAATCTAGAATATGATAGACTGCTAAATGTCATCAATATATATTATTTTAGCTTTGTACGACATCTTCAATTAAAATGTTATCAAACAATTGTTTAATAAGCTTGCCTACTGAAACAAATATTCACAAAATAAAATAAATTACATCGACTAAGAATGTCTTTGGCATTCTTATCATATAAATTTTCTGACTAATTATTGAAATAGTTCAGCTAGTTTTTTAATAAAACATCAGAAAAAATTCATAGCATGTTGTCATATTCGATGACGAAATAAATTTCATGATTTTATTCCATAAATATTAACTGTTAAACTATTAGTTTATATAAAATCATCTAACATCAGATTTCAATGTAATTTTCTGCTTAATAAATAATTGTGTTCTTAACGAAGAATTTCGAGATATAACACTCAAGCCATTTTACTCTTACATGGTTTACTGTCATTTTTTTACCGTAATAAAATTACATATAGCAAAATTACACAGATATTGCCGGAAAATAATATTAACTTTCTACTAGGCTCAATAAAGAAATGGTTACAGCACTTTACTAGGACGTAACAGATCCAGGTTCAATTCCAGTAAATCTTACAATTTCGATAGCTTGCTGCATGCTAAGTTGCATAAATTGATAGCTACGTCTGAGACATCATTCATGTAACAGTAATCCATGACATTAAAATTAACTTACTACAGTTATTCTATAGTATTAAAAAATTAACTTACTACAGGTATTCTTTAGTATGCAACTTAAATTACATAAATTGTTTTTAAAATCTAAACAGAATTCTTTTAATGTACCCGGAAATATGATCTAGGAACAAGACCAATTTCTCCATTTGCATTGCACGCCTCCCACCAGCCATTCCCCACATCCTAGAAAACATAAAATAAAATATTGTACATCGTTTTAATTTCTATTATAATCAACTGCTTATTGAAAAATGTGCACAAGAAAAACTAAAATGTTAAATAGAATAACTTGGGGTTCAAAATGTAATTGTTTTAGTCTACTGACGCAAAGCAATTACAATAATTATGATCAAAAAGTCTTTAGTTTAGAATTTATTTAATATATAACATAATACAAATATAAAAAAGGGTAAAGCACAACAAAAAACTAAATAATATACATGAAGTTTACAATACAAATTGCAGCATTTATTCTGTAAGATTGTTACAATTATTTTACAAATTGAAATTATCGTGAGACTGTGAAATTCATAAAAAGAGAAAAGAATGAGCTAAATATATCTATAATTCTACTTCCAATTCCGATAATACATTTAAACCTGATCTATGATTGTGAGCACATCGGAAACTTGAAAAGAAAGTTCACCACTGACGATCGTATAAAAATCATACAGAGCAGTCATCTGATAACAAGATACCAAAGTTTGCATTGTTGCAAATAACAAATGATAATATAAATAATAACTGAGATTAATATTAATAATCTTAATATTAAGGTTAGTTAGCAATGGCTTTAAATATTTTTTATTAAGAACATTTTATCATTAAATAATATTTGATCAATTTTAGATCAATCTGTTTAAAACAATTCTTCCGAATTTTAAATTCGAAAGAATTTTTTTGAACAGCAGTCAAGAAAATCACTTGCTCAAACTCAGCGCTGAAGTGTTAAAATGAAACATTAATCCTAATGCAATATGCCCTATCTCGAACGTATAATGGACTAACAACATCAATTCAAACAGAGCTATGCAGTAGCCATACAGGATTAATTCACACTTTATGCAATACTAAATTGTAACAAATAACCATCATTCATTTTAAAGTATAGTTTAAATACTACGAAAGTTTACGTCTTGAATTCCAGTTTACATTCACATTCACATTCGTATAAAATTTATAAAAAATTATCATCTTTTTTAGTCAATATCTTCACGACCACGGGACTCAGGTTCAGTTTCTTGACATCGTTGGAATGTTTGAACACTAGGCTTTCAGGGGGTGTATCACACAAAAAATTCGGTAAAGGGGTTAGGGAGATACGGGTCCGAAATGGAGCCATGGTAGATTTTTGTTTCAATTTTTTTGAAGAATTTCAAAGAATACAAAAAAGTGAATCTTAACTTGGCCGAATATTCGCCGTCACGTGACTCAGGTTAGATTTCTTGACTTCTTGGGAATGTTTGGACCCTGAGCTTTAAATGGGTGAATCACACAAAAATTTCGGTAAAGGGGTTAGGGAACTACAGGGCCATAATGGAGCCATGGTAGAAATTTTAATGATTTTTTTTCGATTTTTTTACAATTATAAAAAAGTGAATCTTTACTTGGCCGAATATTCGACGTCACGTGATTCAGGTTGGATTTCTTGACATCTTTGGAATGTTTGGAAACTGGGCTTTAAGGGGGTGTATCACACAAAAAAATCGGTAAAGGGGTTAGGGAGCTACGGGGCCATAATGGAGCCATGGTAGAATTTTTTTCGAAATTTTTCACAATTATAAAAAAAGTAAATCTTTACTTGGCCGAATATTCGCCGTCTACGTGACTCAAGTTGGGTTTCTAAACATCTTTGGAATGTTTGGACACTGGGCTTTAAGGGGGTGTATCACACAAAAAAATCGATAAAGGAGTTAGGGAGCTACGGGGCCATAATGGAGCCATGGTAGAAATTTTAATGATTTTTTTTCTATTTTTTTTACAATTATAAAAAAGTGAATCGTTTTCAATGATTTACAAATTTTTGAACGAATTTTTTGTGTGATACACCCCCTTAAAGCCCAGTGTCCAAACATTCCAAAGATGTCAAGAAACCCAACCTGAGTCACGTGACGGCGAATATTCGG
>JAQIXG010004600.1:0-12658 GCA_034700105.1 Oconnorella tubifera
CTATCTAATTTTTAATAAGAAAAATTAGAATCAAAGATAAATAAATACCCTTAAACAGGGAAAAAAAATTATGATATAATAGCGATAATGATAGAATCTTATTAACATCTTAACAAAACTTATTGAAATCTTAACAAAATTTACTAAAACTCTACACTATCTTAACTAAATCCTATCAATATCTTAATAACACTCAACAAAATCTTAACAAACAAAGGAAACCTTAACTGAACTAAATCTTATCGACATCTTAATAAAATCTAAACAAAAATATCAAAATAGTAACAAATCTCACTCAAAATCTTAACAAATCTTAACAAAACTTATCGAAACTTAACAAAATCTTAACAAAACTTATCAACACTTAAACTCACCTCTTTCAGTCCTTTTAAAAGACATAAAATGATGCTTGCGACATCGCTACAATGTGTCGGATAGCGTCGCTCATAATCTGATACATGACACGGAGCAGTGCTGTCTCTAGTCAACAAAGACTTTAGTAGGATAGTAACAGCACTTTCCTCTAAATTCTCTACTTTTCCGTATAACAGCGGAACTCGTAGAATTATATTACCTATACACAACGTCACATCAGCACAAATCATGTGTGTAGATTACCTATACAAATGCTCATTTTTAACGTCACATCAGCACAAATGCGTGCAGTGTCTATGTTGTGAACTGTATGCGTAAAAACCAAGTGATGAGTGAGTGATTAACGTCACATCAGCACAAATAGCTCAATACGCTGTCAAATCTGTGCATACAAATCAAGTGACGAGTGAGCGATTGACTGTTAATGCAGTAATATAAAATAATTTCCTTTTCAATAACAAGAGTATATACCTTTTAATCAGTTTTTATTCAGATTTTACACATTTTAACTGATTTTATTAAACTTGATCGTCATTTTTTACACTAATATCTTAGTAACATGTAATTAATATTATATAATTATACAATTATATTATTATATATATAATAATTTCTTATTAATAAACAGAAATATTCGATTTATTTACCCGGATTTGAATCCGCTACCACTTTTTCGCCCTCCAGTTTGCTCTGTCCGTATTTGTTAAGTGGGCATGGCTTATCGGTCACATGGTACGGAGGATTCTGTCCGTCAAATACGTAGTCAGTGCTTATGAATAAAACTTTGCAGTTAATTTCCACTTGAAAAAAGAAAAGTTTAAAATTAGAAACAATTTAAACAAGTTTCTTTATTCGGTACGAAACTAAGTTAGAGAAGTGGTTAGAGCGCTGGATTCCAAATCGACAAGTCCAGGTTCAAATCCCGGAGAGCTCAGTATTTTCTACGTAAGGTTTTTTAACTCAAATTCGTTTAGCTTAACGTCACATCAGCACAAAAAGTCCGCGGACACTCATCTAATTGAAAATAAAAAAGTACTGATAGAAAATTACTACATTTAACTAGATAACTTATAATTAATTAGTCTTCCTAATTTTAATAACTACTAATTAGCAATCCTAATTAAACTCATAATTAGCCCACCTACCCGCCTCCTCACAGATATTCCTGGTGGCGTCAATATTAATCAATTTAGTGTCATTTTCATTTTTTTCAACGACATCAGGTCTACGCTCCGCGGCGCAATGTACAACAAATGACGGCTAAAAATAGCATGACACCAGTTAAATGTCACATCATAGAGACAAGTTTGTATTGATGTCACATCAGCACAAAATTGCTATTTAGTGACAAGTTGTGATTGAAATAAAAAAATTTAATGAACTCTTCTACTGATATATTATAATTAATCCTTGTTATATAATATTAACTAATTAATAAATAGCCTTTCTAATGTAACTAATAATTAGCCTTCCTAATTTGACTAATAATTGGCCTTCCTAATTTAACTTCCTTATATAAATTTAACATCCTTATATAAATTTTGTACGATTTCTACAATGGACCTTATAAGTCTGAAACAATTTCTGCACGTCCGTTTTTTGCCGAAGGTCTACTTTGATCAAATCTTTCCCCTCCCTCGACCAGCACAATCCGACGGTTCTCCACGAGGGATCAGAACTGAATAACTTATAGACGTGGCGCCCCAGCAGACCAGAGGCCCCCGTAATGATAACACACATTTTCGCGTCATTTTGCGAAACTTCACCTGAAAAAAAAAGATTTTAATTTTTATTATCTTTGTTGCAAAAGTGTATTTTTAAAAAGCGATAATATTACATAATCGTATAGAATATAAACAGAAACTATTGCGTGTAATTTTTACGTCTGCAAAATCGTCCCTCGACGATTAAACAGACGTTAAACCTTTAATTTTTTATTTTGCGAGCGATAAAATGTTATTTTGTTTAATATTTATATTAAATATACAAATAATAATATCTTATTATCTGAGCGTAATACTTGCTTAGATAATAAAATATTAACGAGGTATTCAATCGAATTAGATCCGTCTAAAAGTGCAGCTTACTTTCAGTCATGATTAGAATTTATTTTCATTCAATTTTTGTAACTTCTGTAAATTTATACTTAAGAGAACTGTAATTATATATTTTTAACTTGTCCAATTTTATTAAATTGATGAGGGGGGGGGGGGTGTTGGAGTTTTTCCACTGTGATAAGATAATTTACAACATAACCTACCCTCCCCCCAACCCCCAATTTTTTGTAATCTTGTACTTTTCTTGCGTAATTAATTGATGATTATAATTGTAAGGACACAACAATCACAATACAATCAAATTTGACTTTTAATTGATTAAAGTAAATTTTCATAAATCGATGATAATGATTCCTATCAAAGTAAAAAAGTCACAACCTTGCTATATAGTATACAATAGCAATTTATATACAAGACCCTATACCGTATAAAGGCATAATAATAATAATAATAATAATAATAATAATTAGGCCTACCTATTTATAATAAATTGCACTAATAATAAGCTACTATTTAATTTACCATCAAACGCATAATATGAAATAAATGTCAAACAGACGTTTAATTTAATTCAATTTACTAATATTAATTGAATGAGAAAAGCAAAGTGAATAAACACTTCAGTCATAATTACAAAATTAAATTGAAGAAGTCTAAATACTCGATTAAATTTAAAATATTGGCTTGCTTTTGACCAAAAATTCAGCAATTCAGAAAAAAATTAACAATATTTGCCTTGTAATTTTAAATAAAAATGCAACAATTAAATAAATGAAACTATATAAATTAAATAATAAACATAAAGCAAATTAATTGTCAATTAAATAATTAATGCGAGTTTAAACACCGCAAAAAGCAACAATTAGATCAAATAAATGCCCGTAATTGGTCAAATATTTAATCAAATAAAACTATCCTTAATAAAAATTAATCCAGTGTCAAATTTAGCAGAGAGACAAAAATTGGGAAAGGGGGTGGGGGTGGGCAGTTTCCTATCATTTTAAAAATCAGTCTAGAATATATTAAATCCAAAATACAAGTGTCTTCAAAAAACTATCACAGGGCATCGTTTGCAAAAAAATTCAATCCATGAAATATTTTTCAAAAAATTACCATTTAAAACAAAAAATTTCAGCCTTACTTAAAAGCAACGATAACAAAACCACCCGCACCTTTGAATTACGCATTCTGTAGATCAGCCACTATCCAAAAATCAAACAAAAACCCCCTCAAAATAAATAAAATTACCCCCCCCGAAAAAAAATTAAATTTCAACGAATCTTTCAGTTACCAGAAATAAATCCTACAAAATTTATCTACAAAATTAAGCGATAGTTAAAACGCGACCTATAATCACCCAATCAAATTCATCTATATAAAACACAATCAACCAATTTACCGTTCCTATTCGTCGATAGAAAAATCGACGCGATTCGCCGATCGAAATAGTCCACGTACATCGTCCGATAGAAACTCACGAAATCTGCGATTCGTTCATCATCATCCCATAATCGACCAATCCGCTTCGTTCTTTATAACAAAAAGGAAAAAAAACCGGCTCCCTCGTTTTTAAATATCCTAAACTCGCATCATTTTCGTTCCTCCCTAAAACCTTCCCCCTACAATCATCATACTGACCCCCCTCCCCCTCTCTTCCATTTTCACCCCTAATCTCTCCCTCCCCCTCCCCCCACTTACAAACCACCCCCTCCCTTTCCCCCCACCCTTCCCTCGTACAAACCTTCCCCTCCTCCCTCTTACACACCTCCTCCTCCTCCTCCCCCTCACTCCCCTCCCCTAAACTATCCCCCCTCCCACCCCCTCTCCGCTGTTCAAATTCTCCCCCCTCTAGATGTCTTATCGCCATAAATATCGTCGCGAGATTTCTGCGCGATAGCGAGCAATCGGCTGAGCCGATCGGCTCAGGCTGCCGCGCTTCCTTACTCGGCTGTTGAGCCGTTGATGAGCCGCAAGCTTTCGCGTCGGCTACTTTAGCCTGTAGCGGTGAACGTGGATTTTCAATATCTCTATTTTTATCTGAATGACGGGGATTTCCGATGTCGCTATTTTTATCCAAATAACGGGGAATTCTGATGTCATTATTTTTATCCAAATTGCTCCAAATAAAAGACGCGGGAGTGGTAGCACTTATATTTCCTTCTAGATTTTCGGAAATTTCGTAAATTTTTGTAATTTTCGTATCGTGAATGTCGGGATTTAGGGGGGTCTGCGGAAGGGTCAGGGGTCGCGGGGGGTTAGGGTCATCTTCGGACAAGCGAGTCACCTGTAGACAAAGAAATTATTTCATATTTTTATTATTTCTAACCCGAATTTAATAAAAATCAAAATTCTACTATTACTAAAATTCTTTAATTGTAAAATAAAATAACGTTCACAAAATGTAAATAATAATAAAACTATCCTTAGTAAAAACTTATTAAAAAACTTAAACAAAAACTGTGTTAATAATAAAACATCGTTATTAGATCGTTATTTTATTAAATTGTTATTAAACAACTCGCACGAAATAACTAGTAAAAATTATCGTTACTAAATCAAAAACTGAATATAGAACCGTTCCGCTCACCCTGCGCTGTTCTGAACCCCGTTCTTGTTCTGATAACTTCGCCTTCTTTACCACCGGCCTCTCCCCCCATCCTCCCCTGCCCCCCCCTCCTCCCCTACCCCCCCCATTCCCTCTACCCCCGCCATTCCCTCTAGACAATGTCGCGTATTCGTTCGATGCTAGACCAATCCCTTCGTCCGACGATTCCGTTACGGACTTGCGTCGTTTAGGAGGGGAAGTGGGAGGAGCCACGGTCTGTCGACCAATCAGAAGCATGCATTGAGCGTTGATGGCTAGTAGGCGTTTTCTTTCGTCCAATAAGCTTCCGATGTAGTTAGCGGCCTGTTGCAGAATCGTAGCCTAGAGTTGTGAGTAATAAATTAACATAATTAATTATAAATTAACATGATTAATAATTATAGTTGATGTAGTGTTTAAAATATAAATTATATTGAAAATATAGTTTATATTTTCAATTTAAATCAAATATATTTATATAAAATACTTAAATTTATACTATAATAATGATTTAGCTCTTTAATAAAGTCTATTAACCTTTACAAAGCTGATTATATACAACAATTAAATATATTTAATATTATTAAACATTACAATATGATCTATGATCAAATTATTCTATAAATTCCATTCAACTGCCATTCAGTTGAGGAATGTTTTATGCCACTATGACTTTCTTACGACGAGGTTACACAAGATGTCAGAAATAAAAAAAAAATTAAAAAATCGAGTGGAAACAATTTCTATTTATTTAGTAATGTCACATCAGCGCAAAAATTCGAAAAAATTAAAAAACCTCTAAAATATGCACTTAATGTTAGTAATAGTTAAAAATTCAGCCAAAAACTAAAAAATAGCTATCTTTGTGGAGCGAGGGGGAGGGGGGAGTGCAATGCCCCCACTTCCCTCCACCAAAAATATCATCGGAGCATAAATACCATAAAACCGATACGATTCAAGGTTTATTAAACATACCAAAGTATAAAAAAAACAGTCTTTTATTGCCAAAGTCATCACAAAGCAATGTCAACAAATTCTGACACCTTTTTATTACCTCTCAAAACATGTATAAAACGTCTAGCTCAGTTATGTCAGAGCATTATCTACTATTGAATACAGTAGACTATATCCATAAACCCTTTAATAAAAAAACGTAAACTTAGCTGATAATGACTAAAAGATAAAAAAACTTAGCTTCAAAATAACAGCTGATTTTTAAAGATAACTCCAATATTTAATATATTAATATTTAATTGTTATTAATATACAAAATATTAATATTTAATTGTTTCTAACAGATAAACAATTAAATACCGTTTAATAATTCATTAAAGACTAAAATAATATTAACCATCGTTTAAGAAGCAATTTTCAATATTTAATAAATATAAATTCTACCCCTTCCCCCACTAGACTCCCCCCCTTACTTTAACAACCCTAACCCCCCTAATATTTAATTCTAAACTTGCGCCAGATAAATATCTCGCACGTGTGTATATAACATAACATAACATAAATATTCTTGCATTCTTACAATGCTAAATAAATAGCACTTCATTGTAATGAAATATAAATCTTACTCATGCTTTAAAAATGTCAACACAATAGGTCAAAACGGCCCCGACAAATCGGCCCCGACTTAATTCGAGAGGTTAGGAGTTAGGATTCGGGCTAAGATTGATGTTAGAGTAAATACTAGGGCAGGGGTTAAGTTTAGGGTTAGTTAGGATTAGGGCATTTAAAACGAATTAACGGGGCCGTTTTGTCGGGTTAATGAATTTGGGGCAGTTTTGTCAGGGTACCGCTAAATTCTAATATATCTTTCTACAAATGAATTAAAAACAATTATTAAAAGAAAAAGAACCCGCTATAAAAGACCCGCTAAAACTATATAACTGACCCGCTATAAGGGTCATTGACCCACTTTAGAGGTCATTGACCCGCTATAGAGGTCATTGACTCGCTATAGAAGTCATTGACCCGCTATAGAAGTCATTGACCCGCTATAGAGGTCATTGACCCGCTATGGAGGTCATTGACCCACTATGGAGGTCATTGACCCGCTATAGAAGTCATTGATCCTCTAAAGTGGTCATTAACCCTCTATAGATGTCATTGACCCGCTATAGAGGTCTTATGACCCCACTTTAGAAGTCATTGACCCGCTAAAGAGGTTATTATCCCGCTAGAGATCATTGACCCGCTATAGAGGTCGTTGACCCGCTGTAGATGTCATTGACCCGTTATAGAGGTCATTGACCCGCTATAGAGGTAATTGACCATCTAAAGAGGTTATTGACCCGCTATAGAGGTCACTGACCCTCTAAAGGGGTCATTCATCAGCAATAGAGGTCATTCATCAGCAATAGAGGTCATTGACCCTCCATAGAGGTCATTGACTCTCTATAGAGGTCATTGACCCTCTATAGATGACTAAGAAACACCTAATTAAAGCTAATTTACGCACAAAAAAACTAAAAAAAATATCTTTAAAAAGCCCAATTTATAAAATATAACAACTAAAAAAAAACTGAATAAAGCTTAATAAACTAAATTTACAAACTAGAAAACTATAAAAAGACACCTTTAAAAAGCTCAATTTATAAACTATGTAAAGTTACACCCTAAAAAAGCCAACCTTGCTCAGTTTATCCCCAGTCGATCCATCTATCAAAGGCAGCAGAACTCTTAAAGACTGAAACCCTTCGTTAATGCTCTGCATTCGTTTTCTTTCATTGTTATTAGCAATCTGTCGCTTCACTTTTTTCTCCCTCACCCCCCCACCGCCCCCGCCGCCTAGGGTCGAATTAGGGGGTTTAGGGTGCGTTGTTGTAGTTGATCTGTCAATTGAGTAGAATATACAAATTTAATCGTAAAATACCAACAAATAATGTAGTACTTTAACCGTAAATGGTCTCAATTTGAATGCAGTGAGAGAAATAGAGATAAATAATTGCATGAATTACTGAATTTAAATCTAATTTAAATGTTATTTAATATTTAAATAACAGAATAAAAAGCATACACGGATGTACGAAAGAGAATTCGTAATAATCATAAGAATCCAAAAATGTAAAGTTCAAATTGAAAAGTTTAAATTTTAAACAATATTCTTGTGCAATTTCAATTATTTTTTTCAACGTGCAATGTCAATTTTTTAATTATTTTTATTGTTGCATTCTGAAACTTTAGTTACTGATGTTGCATTGCCGAGCTGATGTGATGTTAAGCAGCGCAAGGATTTCTTTACATCTCTCATAATTATTTTAAAATGATGACGTCTGCATTTATCAAAATTTGTAAGAATCATTTTGAAAGAATTCATTTTCGTTTTTGGAAAAACAATAAGTCACTAATATACAATCATTAAGCTGATCGCTGATTGACCGAGCGAATAATAAAAACATTCCAGTGTTAAATATCTAATCGCTGATTGGCTAAGCGTTTGTTTATGACCATGACTGCCCGGAGGGGGGTACAGGGGTTATAAAAGGGGGGGGGGAAAGAGGGGGGTGGGGGTGGATTGGGGGGATAGAGTGGGAGATTAAAGAGCGGAGTGAGAGAGCGGGGGGGGGGGGGAATTTAAAAAAAAACAAAAAAGAAACTGGTCCATAGTATAACTATATCATTTCATAAACCTATTCTGGTGACAAAACATAACTACCAACACACAGTGGCGCTCTTTCATTCGAGGATAAAAATAGCTTTTGGTTAAATTCGCGGCATGATGGATTTACCTAATGTAAATTTAATGAATCAGTATCAGCTGAATACATGTATCATAATGCAATCATCTGATTATAAATCAGTTGTTTTTATTTTTGTATCAAACGTATCAAAGACGCACATCATTAACATATTATACGCAAATTTCGTCATACATCATTAACATATTATTTGCAAATTCTCAGTTATTGTAAACGATCGTTAAGTGTACAAAGCGTTTCCAAATATATGAAATAAAGATGAGAAAAGAAGATGTCCCAAAAGTTACACTTTGGTCCGTCTAAAAATCAAGGCTATACTTTCAAAGGAAAATATTTTCGTTCGCAAAACTCTACGCAATACAAATGACAAGTTAAATAGTCAGTTAAAAACACTTCAAATCAAATCTTGATCAAAATCTTAATGATTCTATCAAAAGGGTGCAACTAAAATTCATTACAAGGGGAGGGATTGAAAGTTTGAAACCTCTTATTCTTACAATTTATTCACCTCATTTGCAAAATTTCATAAACTATTTCATACACTTAATAAATAAAGCAAATATTTGTCTATTAATGAAATAAAACGGCTCAAAACAAGAACGACATTTAGAAATTAAGCGATTTAAATAACACGTTTCAATCAAAAACTTTGTGTACTGTACCCTCCCCCTCGCATCCCCTTTCCCCCTAATTTTAAGTTTTACTAAGCCTATATTTCGAATACTCCACTGAAATAAACCGCTTATACAATGTCAAGTGTTTTTTAGCCAGAACTGCTGAATATTACATTCATTGTACTTTAAATGACCGAGTTCTGAATGACTTTATGTTGAATGTAAACTAACTAGACTTCTTGTAAAAGATTCGTAATAATGAATTATATAAGGCCTACTTTCAATATAAAAGTTCTCAATGAAAACTGAACGCCTGATTTATATCTGAATTAACTCGAAATAATTTGACTTGAAAGCGTAAAACTATGCACATTCTCAATTCATATTTATTTAGCGACGTATAAATTCTAACCCTCAAAATAACAAATGCCTGAAATGCTTGAAAACATGATTAATATACCCCTTTATAGCTTTAGTTTAATAATTGTTGTCCTATTAACGCAAATTATAACAAAAATATTTATTTCATAGCCTTTTATTCAACTTTTATGACGAGCTATGTATATATTTATCAAATAAATACAGTTCATCATATACGATAAAATTATGTCAGAATATCAAAATATCTGTTTCGGACGTTACTTTCTAACGTACAAATCTCCATTTCGGATATTAATTGTCCGAAATATATACATTATTATTTCGGACGTAGTTAAGAAGCAAAGTATTATTGTATTACAAACGAAATCACTGAAAACGAACAAAAAGCAAGCATGCTTCTTACTCAAAATCGATCTACCCCCCCCCCCTCTCCTCTCCCCACACAAATAAATTTTTATACGAAACCACCGAATCAATATTTTACACACACTCAACCGTCTGAACGAACCAGACTTGGCAAGCTGCCAACAATTTCGCCCACGTATAAATCTATTTATGTAAAGCTAAGTTCAGAAAATAAAAAAAATTCTTCGCGTAAAACGCGCGTAGAAACCGATGTACAAACAATACTACGCAAAAATTGATCACAAATCCCCCACCCCCTGAAATTTGAGGCATAAAAATATCATGAGAAAGCAAAATAAGCGAAATCACACGCTTATATTCCGCGTGAGATTTTTCTGCGTCTAACCTCCTCGGCTGGCTGTAATAAGTAGGTCAATAGACAGCGGGCAGTCAGGCTAGCCTAGCCAGTGCGCTGTCTGGCCTAGCGGGCTAGCTGGCAGAATGCCAAATAGTCGTATCATTGTAAAATTTTACTATACTAAAACTGAACTAATTTTCCTACTGGCGAAATTTTAACCTATAATTAAAGAAGGGGGTGGGGGAACAAGATAGGGGGAGGGTAAAATTTCATTATTAAGAGGGGGGGGGGAATGTAAAGTTTGTCGTATTTAACTAAATTGGGCTAATTTTACGAGTCAATTTCATGTTTAGTAGGCCTACTTTAACAAGGCTACTTTTGAATAAAGTCTAGTCTATTGAAATATTCGTAATATATAGGGGGTGCGGTGGGGTGGGGGGTGGGAATTATTATTATTGTCATATAGAACGAATAAATAACTGAAGAGTAGCCAAGCATTCAAATTAACTCTATCTTACAATTCTTATATGTCTAGTCTATCGAATAATAAATGGTCATAATATTGTACCCATTCTTTATATTTGTCACAAAGAAATGATTTAATATCATAAATTGATCCATAATTAGTCTATTTGACTAATTAACGACAGGTTTAAGAGACTAATTAACTAAATTAGACTATCTGATCAGCTGTTGAGATATAATTAGTCATAAATCAAATTGTATATGCAACCAGGAAGTATAGCATAATTAGTAATAGCAATAATATATAAATATCGATTTCACATTGAAACGGTTTCAAAAACACATGACTATCACATCATATGATAAAACGCCTACGATTATTTATTAAACGATTTCTAATTTTACATTAAATATATTTCAACATTATTAATCATATTTAACTACGAAAATATGAAATACTAAAGCAAATATTGTACACATTTAACTACAATAAATCCTGAACTATTCAATCCACAAATCAAATCCAAGTATTAAATATACAACAATTAAAAACTTAACAAAATTAAACAATTACTAAAAAATTAACAATTAACTCAAATTTATTAACAATTAATTAACACAATTTAACAATTAATTAACAAAATTATAGTTCAAAGCCTACCTTGAATACCCAGAGACAACCCCGGGGGCCAGCTTAACCCTAGCTCCCCCACCCCTACGTGCCTCCATCAGTTTCTCCCCCTTCAGACCATCGACTCGCCGCTGGACCTCCTCCCCCTCCTCCTGCCTCCCCCTACTTTCGCAAAATCCGTCAAAATACGCCTTAATATGAGGCTTTCTATCCTCAAACTCCATCGTTATTACTCGAAACTATTACTTTTCGCGCAAATATTACTTTTTGGAGTAATAATTGAGCGATAAAAGAGTAATTAGACTCCACGAGATTTACTATTACAATAGAGAGTAACGAATAGTTATTTATACTCCAAATAAAAGTAATATGTCTTAAATACTCCGCTTTAAACTCGCTATTACTCCAATTATTGTAGAGAGTATTGTTTAAACGAGATATTACCGCGAGTAATGAATTAATAGAGTAATGGAAGTAATCTGCAAGAGTATAGCGATTTAATTACTATAGTATTTAGTTATATTCCGAAGGAAAATACTATAATAGTACTTCGTAGTATCTAGTTTGTAAAATATAGTAGTATTTTACAGTACTCTATTCTGTATAATAGTGATAGTACTTTGGAATACTTTGTTGTACTGCGTCGTATTTTGCACTATAGTATTACTGTAATTCGTAGTACAATAATATTTTGTAGTATTTTATATAGTATAATATACTAGTAGTTTGCTGTATTTTGTACTACAGTAATTTGTAGTTTGCTGTATTTTGCACTACAGTAATTTTTAGTTTGTTGAATTTTTCATTACAGTAATTTGTAGTATATACTAGTATGTTGTACCATTCTGTAGTCATTTGTAGTATTTAGTAATATTTTGTAGTATTTTAGTAGTAATTTGTAGTATTTCTGTATTATTTCTACAATCAGCTGGTATAACGGCGGGCTGTCAGTCAGTGCGCGCCTTATGGCGGGAACCGACCGCATCACTCCCCCGACTACACCGCACACCTCCGCGTCTGGTCCAACCCCCCAACCCTCCCCTGTAACAAAAATCTACTCCTAGATATAGAATACGATAAGATAAAAGAATTTTTATTCGCGGGGTAAAATTGGGGGGATTTGAGGGGGGGATGGGATCAG
>JAQIXG010004601.1:0-12658 GCA_034700105.1 Oconnorella tubifera
TATTTTCTGTGTATATATATATATAAATATACTGTATATACATACATATAAATATACTATACACATACATACCTGTTCTCTGTATAAATTGAGCAGATATTCAATATGCCGTATACATACAGCTGTATGTATAAGTCGTACATGCGATGCCTTAGGATGAAAGTACAAGTGTACAGTTGCCACCAGTAAGTACTGTATTACATTCTCTACAGACTGTAGTACAGTCACCTACGTATAAAGTCCAATACACTTATTTAACATCACATCAGCACAAAAAGACTATATACAGTAGTCAAGATGGAAGATTTAAAGTGTGATATAGAATGGCCGGCATCCAGTGGTAGTAAAGCGCAAGATTTAAGAATAAATGCTCCTTATTCAAATGCTTATAATACAATCAGTCAAGGCTCGTTAGAGAAGTGGTTACAGTGCTGGATTTGCACGCAACAGGTCCAGGTTCAAATCCCTGAAAACTCACTATTTCTCTAACTTGCAGCATCTTTTAGTAAGACGCTTAAATTAACTGCTACATCTGAGACATCGTTCGTATCACAGGGTAATCCAGATGTTAACCTTAACCTATTCAAAAATATGTGAAAACAAATTTTTTTCATAATTTAAATAAAATCATTCACCTACTTGTAGATAAGACTTCCTTTCTGCCAGTTTATCTTTCAATGTTGCCGACTCGCAGACACTCTGACATATGTCACTAAATCTCGCGTCATTAAATAATGCGTCAGATAAAGCTATGTCGTGACTCTGGACTAAACTGAAACGGATCAATTAAAGAACCAAAATAAATCTTTAAAAAGAAAAATTTAATTTTTAACTATAATACATACGAATTAAAACATTATTGGAATGCTTAAATATAAGCAATTAAATATAAGCAATTTATACGGATCAATATATATTTTATTATACCATATAATATTACATAATACATAATGCCGGCGTCTATAGACGCCGCAGTATATAGATGCCCTATAGATGCCGGCATTCTATATATGCCGGCACCCTATAGACGCTGGCATTCTGGAGATACCGGCATTCTATAGACGCCGGGACCCTATAGATGCCGGCATTATATAGATGCTGGCATTCTACAGATGTCGGCACCCTATAGATGCCGGCATTCTATAGGTGCCGGCATTACATAGATGCCAGCACCCTATAGACGCCGGCATTATATAGATGCCGGCACCCTATAGATGCTGACATTCTATAGATGCCGGCATCTATATAATGACGGCGTCTATAGAGTGCCAGCAGCTACATAATGCCGGCGTCTATAGACGCCGGCATTCTATAGATGCCGGCACCTTATACATGCCAGCATTCCATAGGCGCCGGCACCCAATAGATGCCAGCATTCTATAGACGCCGGCATTCTATAGATGCCGGCACCATACAGATGCCGGCATTCTATAGACGCCGGCATTATATGGATGCCGGCACCCTATAGATGCCGGCATACTATAGACACTGGCAGTATATAGATGCCCTATAGATGCCGGCATTCTATATATGCCGGCATTCTATAGATGCCGGCATCCTATAGACGCTGGCATTCTAGAGATACCGGCATTCTATATATGCCGGGACCCTATAGATGCCGGCATTATATAGATGCCGGCACCCTATAGATGGATCATTCCATAGACACCAGCATTATATAGACACTGGCATTCTATAGATGTCGGCACCCTATAGATGCCGGCATTCTATAGATGCCGGCATTATATAGATGACGGCATTCTACAGACGACGGCATTATATAGATGCCAGCACCCTATATATGCCAGCACCGTATAGACGCCAGAATTCTATAGATGCTTCCATGCTATAGATGCCGGCATTCTACAGATGCCTGAATAATATAGACGCCGGCATTCTATAGATGCCGGCACCCTATACATGCCGGCATTCTAAATACGCCGGCATTCTATAGACGCCGGCATTCTATAGATGTTGGCACCCTACAGATGCCGGCATTCTATAGATGCCGGCACCCTATAGATGACGGCATTTTATAGATGCCTGCATTATATGGTTGCCGGCATTCTATAGACGACGGCATTCCATAAATACGGGCACCCTATATATGCCAGCACCCTATAGACGCCAGCGTTCTATAGATGCCGGCATTTTATAGATGCTGGCACCCTATAGATGGTTATGTATCTATCTTATGTCCGAGGGGGGAAATTTCTGGGGGGGGGAATGTCCTACACTCGGTTATCTATGTACCTTATTATTCTAAGAAAAAATAGAATTATTTAAAATTCATTAATCCTTCAAATCAACCAATTTAATTCTAATCAAGAAATGAAATCCGACCTGAACTTTGACCTCCGATAAAAGGTCGCGCACCCCTCATTAACCTCTCCTGCCTTTAACCTAAGTAGGCCTTCCATTTCCCCGTCCTCCCTAAGAACAGGAAGTAGATCTTGTTCAAAGATCTTTTTATCAACTTCCTGTAGACAGATAACGTCTGCGTTGTAACCTGATAAATATTCAGAAAAAATAAAATGACCAAAATTAGAGAATTTAGATTTATGCTTTTATTTCATTCCTTACTCCTTTGTATAAATCTTTAAATTGCCTCCCCGCCCCACACAAGGCCCCCCCAACACAAGGGCCGCCCCACACAAGGGCACCCCCCCACACAAAAGGTGCCCCCCCACACAAGGAGAGTCTAAATTTATGTGCACGAAGCATATATACAATATATACAAAACAAAAATTTAAGATATAAAATATTTTGCTTTGTGATAAAGGTGCAGCAAAGTAGCTAAAGATAGTAATCAAACGGGATTCAAACCCCTACAGTGTCCAGCACTCTAACCACTTCACCAAACAAAGAAACTAAGTAAGTAAGTAAGGGAGTAAGTAAGTACGAAAGTAAGTAAGTAAGTACGTAAGTAAGTAGTAAGCAAGCAAGTAAGTGAGTAAGTAAGAGAAATGACAACATACTCTACCTAGTAGTTCCTTGATGATAAGTAGTTTCCTGTAGTCTATACTCAACGCTTGTGTAGGACAGTAAGGAAATAAAAAATCACGAGAAAAATCAGAATCAGCGTACAAGTCAGCTAGAATATTATACGTCACAAACCTAAACCTAAATCAAAATAAAATAAAATTATTTAAATGTAATTTTATGATAATGAATAATATAATAATACAAATAAACTCACAATCTTCGTTGTTTAACGTCACATCAGCACTAAAAGATTATACCATGATGAGTTTTAAACCGCTGAAAAATGCATAAAAAATTCAATTCCAAAAATCAAATTAAAAAAAATTTGGGTGCATCAACCCATCATCCTTCTCCCCCTCTATAAAGTGCCAGAGAAGTAAAAATATTTAAAATGCATACTTTCCAAAATCACTCAGTTTTTCCGTGTATTTATGTCTTCGTTCAAATGGAAACTCTTCATTTATTTCCATAACGGGAAACTTAGCGATAGCAGTGATGACTTCCCCCGCCTCTCTCCCATTGGTGGGTACACAATCCACCCTCAACACACTCCCAACGTCCCCCGGGGAGGGGACAAACACCCTCCCCTCGTGGATCCTAATCCATTCGACCGAATCGTTTTCTAAATTTTTAATCAATTTTTTTAAATGTAAGGAGTGTAAATTCATTTTATCTGAATTTTTGTCAGTTTTATTTTCATCTATTTTATTTTTTGTTATAGAATTTGAAGCGGAATCTAATTCTATTTCTTCTACGAGCATTTTTTCTCTTTGATTTAATTCAGTATTTACATCATTTTTATTCGGTTCATCTAAACTTAAATTCAAGTCTGATACATTTTCTAAATGTCCTTTATTTATCAATTTCTTCGTTTGTTTGTACCAAATAAATGTACAGTCCGTTTCGTCGGCGAATTCCACGACGACCCTCGGCCGCGATGTAAATCCACTGATTATAACTTCCGGGAGGGAAAGTTGCCTAACACTGGGGACATTTACTCGAATGAAATACCTTTCCCCTCCGATAACCAACAGCCCCTCTTCCGTCCAAGCCTGTTCGTTAGTTGTCAGCATTCCGTCAACCGGAAGTTCTATTTCCCCGTGCTGCCTAACTAGGGAAACTTTGATTTCTTCCGAGGGAGGGGAATCTTGTATTTCTAACTTTGATCGTTTTTTCTTCTTATTCGTAATCTTTGAAACGCTCGCTGAAATCCTCGATAGGGTCCTATCAAGTTCTTCCGACTTCAATCGATCAAAGTTGAACGTCTTCTGTTTTATTCCCCCGCCACCGGAAGCAGGGGAAACCGGGAGAACCGGCGGGAACGACAGGGTGATCTGAATGCGATCTTCCCCCGTCGCGTTACGGACGATCACGCGGGACATTTTCCCCCAGACTTGCAGTTTAATCGGGGGGTTATTTATGAGCGGAAATAGTTTTGTTTTATAAAGCGGAAGTAGTTTAGTTAGGCATTGTTTTATCGCCCACATTACAATGTGAGCGATATTCTGTGTGAGCACAATGCTGAGTTTTTATTGTATAGTAAATTACGCGGCGCAGTTTTTGTGACTTGTATATAACTAGTCTAAAGCATTCCTAAAGTCAATTCTAATATTGAAAAGGTTAATAATAAACGAGAAACTGGCGATCTACATAATGCATTTGACATTAAGTATTCAAATTGAATACTTTGTTATTATTATTAGGTACTCGCATGGAATACTATTACAAAAATTTGCTGATTTATTCTGTTTTTCGTTTTCAAACATAAATGTTAAGATGCGCTCCATTTATAATATGAATTTTCGCCAATATTCAGCAATCTCGCTACAGTGAAGTAATGATATGTTGTCATGAAATGAAAGCATTCCTAAATATGAACAAAATGTCACGATTAATATCGCATACTCTATCAGTTATGATAATTCAACTCTTCAGAACTATAACACAGTAAAATGAGACCGCAATAATTATTGTGCTTGACATTCTATCTCCTTTTTATGTCACTAAAACTATAAAGTATAACCTACCGTGTATATAACTATTAGCTAAGTCTGTACCAAATTTCACACTTGCATATTATATTACGCAACTCTATACGGGATTTAGCACTGTTAGATTAACTATCACGTAACGGTGTCCTATATCAGGACTAGTGTTATAAGTTAAGTGAGAGAAACAAATTCAATACAAGGTCCTGAATATAGACCATTATCTCTTTGGCATGCAACTTTGGTTTTAAAATAAAAAAATCTTTTAAAGTTTGAAACCATTTTGCTTCTAATAGATATATATAAGCCTATAAAAGTTGAGACGCTAATATTCTAAATTCTGATAGGGGGGAGGGGGGGGAGAAGGGATGAGCAATTCACTGCTATGAGATGATTAAACTCTTTCACTTATTAACTAATAATGAATTAAAATTATTATGAAATAATTAATGTTTTCATTTTTTGTTGCAATTTGTGTATAGAATAACAAATTTGTCATCAAGCTTATTAATTCGAGATTTTTAAAGAAAATCCTTAATTATGTCTTGATTATAAAACGTAACATTAATCGCTTGTAATTTAATCGCTAATGCTCAATATTTAAAACTAGGGTTCGTTTTCCTCCCCCCCCCCCTTTATTCAAGGAACAAAAGCTGAATTATAACAACTAAAGTTACGACTTGTCACTTTATTGAGATATTTTAAACCTGTCAAAGTCGCCCGAGTTGAAACGTCAGGATTACTTTTACTGATTCTAGCTTTTCTCTCTTTCTGTAATCGTCATGTTGGTTTGGCGCATTAAGTCGATTATAATGTCTTCTCGATAATCACGTGACTATAAACTAAACTATATAAAGATACAAGTTTGAAGACGATTGAGAATTTAAAATGTTTAAAATTGCGAGAGACTTTATTAAAATAATTTATACAATGCCGTCTGTTGCAGTTGAAAGTTGGTTATTAATAATATATAGGTTAATGATTAATTAATAAGTTAATTATTAGTTAAATAATTATATTCAATTTAATTTGACGAGGTAAAGATGACTACAACAAATGCAAGTAAGTGATAAAATATTTAATCATTTTGTATAAAATTACTTTCAAAAATGTCATTTTTAGTATTACTTTAAATTATTACATTTCTTTGTATCAATTAGTCGACAACATTTTTATACTCTTTTAATACTCGTTTTCTTTAATTCAATTTATTTGCAAAAAAGGCCTAAAATATGCAAATCAATCCCAAAATTTTATATATTTAAATTTCACGCCTGCCGCTGCTGTAATATGTTGATCGCGCGCATTTGTCACAGGACATTTGGAATGTTACTGTAACGCCCCTCTCTGCGTCTCACGTAACGATTCTTGCGTCACGGACGGCGTCTGTTACGCTTCCGTAACGAGACCGCATCCGGAGTCGCAAACTTTCACCAGAAGATTCGGGTTAGAATTCAGTTTAACTTAATATTACATATATGTTAAAACTGAATCATGTAATAATGTAATTATTTAATGTAATTTACTCTAGCAAGTACTTTAAAGGAGCGCCGCAACAGTTTTATGAATGTGGCAAAAAAGTAATATTTAATCTTACGTCCTTTTTTCCTTTTAGGGGGAGGTTATGCCTCCCCCCTCCCGCTATCAATTCCGGATCCCCAAATCAGACTAGAAATAATTACTGTATACTAAATTTAGACATTTTTATTTTGTTTCAAATAAATGTAATAAATTAGATTACAAGTACATTATTTATTGTTCAGTTGTTTCGACGCCCGCCAGCTCTTCCCCACACACAACCCGGTCCACTGTCAGAACTTGGGGGAGATGAGGAGGGTAAAGGATACTATATGCTGCAAAAACATCGCGTGGTGTAACGCAAATCTTAGGCCTAATATTTCTACTTCCGCTTTCACAACCAGTCATATCGATACAGTAACCAATCAAATGGGTCCGTATTATCTGGGGTTTATTTTTAGACAGAAGGGGTGGGGGGGGGGCAGGGTACCCTGTAGCAGTAGGCCTTTACAAAATCTTGAAAATATATGTACTAATTGTTTTTTTCCCATAATTGAAAAATGAATTACAAAAATTAGTTAATTCATCGATGTTTTGTTATTTAGCGCATTAATTAGAAGCTTTAAATGCTGGGTATGCCTGTTATTATTAGGGTTAGGATTTGTCTAACTCTAACTTAACTTGTAAGATGTATTTAAATAGCAAATAAATTAATTTTGGGAAATTTAAATTATGGGCGGGGTTTGTTAAAACAAGGCCTAGCTGCAGTTGGTTATTGTATGAAAATTTGACTATCAACTAGGCCTAAGCGTTTTTTAATTTTTAAATCACGTGATAATCTTATCGTGATTGTCTCAAAGTTCAGATTTTCTTTGCATTTTTTAATGCCACGTTACATTGAAAAAATGTAAAGTTTTAAAAACTGATAAATTTTTAACTTTTAAGACAAATAGCAGATGAAGTCAATTTTTAATCTTTATTTTATGATACTTTAAAAATAATGTAGGGGCCCCCTCCCCCGCCCCCATAAAACATGATTTATTTATAATATTACTAAAAAATTATACTACAAATTATTGTATTGAAAATTGTTTAATTATTCTCACTTTTAAAATTAAATTATTTATATTTTCTTTTAGTTCTAACTGAAAATTCTCCTATCGGCTCTTTCTCTCTATCAACCTATATCATCGCTTTCATCATCATTATCATCATAATCATTATCATCATCGTGGGAGTGATAGCGAGAAAGAGACTGAGAAAAGTTGTCATTTCAAAATGGAAAGGAATCCACGCGACTTCCTCAATTAATACAGCAACATACGAGACACAAAGTCAGTCGTTTATTGATGAAAACAACACGGGGTCCGGGGCAGGTCTGTGTGTGATTTAGTTAATAAAAGTGGATATTTATTTATAAGAGATTTCACAAAAGTTTCATTTTCATCGTCTTCTATGTCAGTTAAACAAATGTGATGATATATAAAGTTATGCAGAGTAAATCAAAGTTTAAATTAAGAACTTATTTTTTGACAGGGTCAACGCGGGGGGGGGGAGGGGGGGGGTTAAATATAACTTTCGTGGTAGATGACTTAAATAGGACTATAATACTATTATCATACAGTGCTCATTATTTTGTGTCTTTTTAACTTTAATTCAATTAATTATTATTCATTTAATTCTAGTTTAATTGATTTACAATTATATTATACTTTATTTACTTAAACTAATTAATATAACTTGAAATAATATTAATTTCAATTTATATGTTTTTGTTTCTATTATGAAAATATACGAAATAAATTTCTGAATGAAAATACATAATTTTCAGGTTTACCAATATTGACTCAGCGAACCATAGCGATGCAGGTTCAACTCCGGTCCGTTATCGGTAAGGGGAGGTTTGGGGAGGTGTGGGTGGGGGACTGGAAGGGGGAGAAGGTGGCGGTGAAAATATTTCATTCCAGGGAGGAACAGTCTTGGTTTAGAGAATCTGAAATTTATCAGACTGTCATGTTGAGACATCAGAATATTCTTGGATTTATTGCAGCGGATAACAAAGGTAGAGCTTTTATTTATTTATTTATTTAAATTTATATTTCTATCTTCTATAGATATTATCTAGTTATTATCCAATTAATCCTCCCAAAGGAGGTGTGGTTTGTTAGAAATTGATATGGACACATTTTTAGAAGTATACTATAATCTGATTTGGCCTAAATTTAAAAAAAAAAATCAATTTTTTCGAGATATTTTTTTAAAAGTAAATTTCAATGGCATACATTTTTCAGATAACGGCACTTGGACCCAACTTTGGCTGATCACCGAGTACCACCCCCATGGAAGTCTTTTTGATTTCTTAAACTCTCAAACCCTCGATATAGAGTCTATGCTAAAAATGATTGAAAGCATTACCGGTGGTCTAGCTCATCTACACATGGAAATACGTGGAACACTCGGTATATATACAGAATATTTGATCTGTAAACCTTTTGATATAAATTCATATAAATTATTTGATTATTTGACATAACTTTAATGTAAATTTGACTCAAGGGTCTTTAATTTATCTTTTTTTATGAAACTTTATTAAAGAACTTGATCTAGTTGCTATTTGTAAATTACTGTAGATAAATTTTTCATAAAAGAAAGTTTAATTATTCAATCGACTCATAAATTACCAATTGTTAAATTATAGTTATTTTTTAAAAAAAATTTTTTTTAGGGAAACCAGCCATCGCCCACAGGGACCTTAAGAGTAAAAATATTTTGGTGAAATTGGATGGAACCTGCTGTATCGCTGATCTAGGTAATTTAAAATTAACTTATACATTTTCTTTTTCCATTCATTTATTTCTTATTCCTACTTCTTGTTCATTATAAAGGGTCGATCAATGAATAAGAAATAAGCTATATAAAGCCTATTTCTTATTATTCGTGTTTCATTTTTCATTTACCTTGTTAATTTACCTTGTGCTGCCATACCAGAGAATAATCCAGATAGGCAGCGGAAACCAGGGGAAAAAGCAACAGATGCTTATATCAATCTCCTACTGTGTCTTAAATAGTAATCCAGTTTACCTTTAAAGGTATCCACATTGTTAGCTCTGACTACATTTTCAGGTAGCCTATTCCACTCGCTCACTACTAGTAGAAAGACTTAGGATCAGATTTAATATTTTCGGCAATTTTATTTTCATGATTTTTCATGATTTTCACGCTGGATATAATATCATTTCTGATCGTAATGAAATCTCTTTCCCTATCAAATGTGGGATTCTTGATAAACTTCTTCCAGCATTAACTGAAAATATAGAGGGGTGATTAATTCTACCACCCCGCCCCACCCCCCATTGCCCCGTCTACTAATAGCTTATTTTACTTATTTATATCTGGTAGCTTATTTTGCTTTTTTACGTTTTATTATTCCTAGGCTTGGCGGTGAGACAAGGCGCGCGCGGGAAACCTGGCTCTGTAAACAAAGAGAACAGTGATGGGATCGATATCGGTACCGATACTCGAGTAGGAACGATTCGGTACATGGCGCCTGAAGTACTGACTGAGAATATCGATACTCGGCAGTTTGATTCGTTCAGATTTGCAGATGTTTACTCTCTGGGTCTTGTTTTTTGGGAAATTGTGAGAAGATGTTCATACAATGGTAGCTTTTTATATCAATTAGATCTGGTTTATTTGTAATTTATTTATTATAAATTAATAATTAATTGATGATTTATAACACTAGTCTATTTCTGCTAGCAATTTAATCTTTAATTATTCTAAACCTAACCCTAATTCTAGCTAGAACCTTTAACGAAAATTACTTTCCAGTATTTAAACTCTAATGGCTGCAGCCAAAAGTGATTTCTACACTAAATAAATGATAAAATTAATGAATTAATATTAAATATAATATAAAATTAAATATTAGCCTGAATATAATTTTGTGTGCAGATTACCACGAGGAGTTTCAGTTGCCATATTTTGACATGGTGCCCTCCGACCCAACCCAGCAAGAAATGTACCAAGTGGTTGTGACTGATAACAAGCGGCCCCACCTCTCACCCTCGTGGCAAAACAACCAGGTTTACTTTAAAAAAATATTGGCTAGCCTATAGCTTATCGAGAGACAGTTATAATTTTATAAGAAAGATATCAATTATTTCTGAAATTTTTCAGTTTCGTAAACTGTGTTACCTGTTTTGTTGTATAACTAAATTATTTCAATTTCTATCAAGAAATTTGATATGTAATTAAATCAAATTTAAAGTCACATATATATAAAACTTGCAGAATCTTAGATTGCTTGTTTTTGTTTTAGTGATATATATAATTGATCGTGTTTAGCTAAGTATACTTTTTATCATTTTATGCTGTTTCGAAAGTGATATAAAACCCATAAGTCTAAGTATATTATATAGGCCTATACTATTTTATCACATATATGAACTTATAATACGGTAAATTGTCATAATATATGACTTTTAAAACTGGTTTTTATATATTTTGAACCCTCTTTATCTTCAGGTTCTAAAGATGCTGTCCAAACTGATGATAGAAAGTTGGCACCCCACACCCTCTGCCAGGCTTACCGTGCTCAGAATAAGAAAAACTTTGTACAAACTACAACAAAATAATAACAATATGAAAAGTACTGAGATTTCACATCGAGTTTAACAAATGGCCTGCAATCTATAGGCTAATTAAATCTATTAAATGTGATTTAATTATAATAACAATTTGATAGATGTAAAATGAATTTAGGAACGAATTCGTAATATATAATGTTGTGTAAAATAGATGAATAATGAATAAAAATGCATTTGTTTTATATGCGTGATTCTATAATAAGCCTATATAGCTTTTATATGAATTCTCTCGGGATTACACCTATAGGATACAGGCCCTACTATTAAATGTATTATTAATTATCTGATTATGGTCACTTAAAGCAGATATTGTTAATAAATAATTTTTAGCTGTTAGTGGATTAAATTGATTTGCTGTTTGATTTATGATATAGAAAACAAATGATATGTCTGAGCTAATTCTAATTGCTTAAACATTGTTAACTTCAGCCACAGAACCGCAAATAACATTAAGAAAAAATAGGTTATATGATTATATCAAAGACATAAAACAGTTTTATTCTATAAAATCCATTAAATCTGGGCTAAAAGTGCAGCAGGTCCTCGATGCATGATCGTTGAACTTTGATTCAGGGCGAAGTTTTTCTAGTATTTTGATCAAAGTTTCTTAGCAAATAATCCATTCTGCTATTAAATATTGCAAGTTCAATTTGTATTGCATCTGTTTATTGGAAAATCACTATCTTACAATGTATCCCATTAGCGAATAAAAATAATTATTAATAAATTTCAGCAAATTAGACTTAAAACGTGTTATTTTGATTTCCCTATTATCGCTCTTTTTAGTCATAAAAGTAAAAATGAGGCAATTAGGAGGCGAGGGAAACTAAATTTAAAAAATTTTGCTCTGAAGTTAATCTACTAAATTGAGGGCATTGAATGAAAGTTAAAGTTTTTATATATTTGTTGATAAAGTAATTTTTGAAAGCATATTATTGTCTAAGTTACAGAAAGGATTCTTTTTCCTTAATCTTTTCCCTCCTCCAATCGGAGATTACATCGAAATGTCTAATGCAAATTTTATTAAGGTAAAAATGAGTATTTTAAATAGAGACACTCCCCCCTCGAGAGTCTAAAAGTATAGAAATAGTTATTTGAATTTTGTTCTATGTATTAAACAGTTGACAAATTTAGCCAATTAGTAGATTAAGACTTGCAGACAGACAGACAGACAGATGACTTACAGACAGAGAGCTAAACAGACAGATAGATCGACAGCTAAACAGTTAGAGAGACAAATAGAGAGACAGACAGACTTGAAAACTGATCGTGCAAGGCTATCTATAAATAGACGAGTAGTTTTTTGGTATTTTAGATAAATGACGATGATTTGGGTTATGATTTAGACCTATTCAGCGTTCCTCTGCATTATCAGAATGATCTCAAATCTGTCCTCATTCCTAATGGTCTCATTAGAGACAGGTTATTAACTTATAATTTGTATATTTTATGATAATATCTTAATACTATGTTAATTCATTATTTCATTATTTCATTATTGATGAGGGGGTGTAGGG
>JAQIXG010004602.1:0-12655 GCA_034700105.1 Oconnorella tubifera
TATAATATGCAACATTAAAACTATTAATATAATATTCAACATTAAAACTATTTATATAATATGCAACATTAAAACTATTAATGTATAAAACGAGTTTGTTGTGATCATTTTTCTCAGTCTTTCACCCGGGCATGATAACATCATCTGTGATTTATTAATCCGAGGAGGGTTTTAAATCTTTACGGAAACGCGACGAAGAAAAATAAGAAACGGACGTAAAATAAGAAACGAACGTAAAAGCAGACGATGATGTCATCAGATTTGAAAGCTTTGGAAATAAAAGCGTCTTAGAGCGAGGCACGATGTTTTAACATTCCGCGCCTTTTTATCCAAGCAGCCTATACATTGATTAATGTTATTTGGTTGATTTTAAATCGATTATGTAGGATTTTTCAAATATTAAAATTAGGGTTAGAATTACGGTTAAAGTTTTAATTTCATTAAAAGATTAGCAGATATAATATGATTTATTAATGATTTCGATTTCTGAATTTATAGAATCGTTTGCACACGAATCAATTATTCAAATTGTGTATTATGTATAAGTTCTTTTACTTCAATTGCAATTTGTGCTTTATGATTTCAATTGCAATTTGTGCTTTATGATTATACATTATATAACACCGTTTGAATTACACAAAATAAAACAGATATTATTTTTAACAAATATATATAATTCACGAGTTAAACTTTAGAAAATGGGCGGGTCTTGTTAAAATCTATGCCTCGATATGACGTATCTTGTCGAAAAATTATCATCTTAATGGTTCTTTTCCAGCTTGCGCATAACCCAACCTACTTATCGATATTTCGCGGCGATTTCGTTCAACGAAATAGCGGAAACTTTGCGTAATTCCTGTTGAGACAGGCGGAAAGGCGAGCGTGCGGTGGAATTAGGGCTTTGTATAGAATTTGGAAAGAATTATTTAATACTACAGCGCCCTCCCGAAACCCTTTCCAGTTTTCAACTTCTTCTAAACTGTCGTTTATCCATTATGATTAATGATTAATTATAATCTTTCATAATTAATAATAAATATATATATATAAGGATTAGGGATAGGATGCGTATGAAATTTAATGAATCGATAAAATATGGTGAAATAAAATTCAATATTTTAGTTCTTTAGGGTCAAGCAGCCATTTATTTTTGGAGATATGTTGACACGAAAGATTAATAATATAGTATATACTATATTTCAATTACTGTAAGCAATCAGAATTAATAATTTAATTTATATTTTAAATCTGAATTTCGATATGAGTTTGACGACACAGTTTTGTTTGATACAATTACAATTACATATTTAATTACAATACAATTACATATTTAAATTACTTGTAATTATTATATACTGCTTAATTCAATTTAAGTTTAACGTCATGGATTATCGTATTCTCTTAATTCTGATGTAGCTGTCAATTTATTACTAATAAAGGTATAGCAAATTTACCGATATAGTAAGCTTTCACGAAACATCTTTCAAGAATATCGAATATGGATCTGCTGATTCCGAATTCGTCGCTCTACCACTTCACCAACAAGAATCAATTATAAATTATAATATATATATATTGCTAACTTATTTTTATACTATCATTCATGTATATCTGAAGATTTATTTTCACACAAGGTGTAGTATAAAAATATGTATGAACTTATGACATTTCTAAATGACACAAAATATCAAATACTTGTTCTAGCACATATTGTATAGGCTAAAACTTGTATTTGGGAAGACGGTGTAGATTTTATTGCCAACGAAAATGGCGGCTGTTAGAGTCCCGTGGAAAATAGCAAGTAATCCCTCGGGATGGTTATCTCTTGATAGCAGAGCGTGTCTAAGTCCATGGGATGAAAACCACGCAGAATATTATGTGAACTTTCTATACAACAGTTTCTTTTCATTTTCTATCACTTGTTTTCTTTCTCGATTATTTCGTTTCTTTATATTTCTTTTATTCTTTCTTGTTTCGTTTTGTTTTTCTGAATTATTCTTCACCTTTGGTTTCTTTCTTTTTGTCTTTTTTTCTGTTATTTTGCTCGATTATTTCACTTTATTTCGATATTTCTTTTATTCTTTCTTGTTTCGTATTCTTTTTCTGTTTTCTTTGCTCTCTTTGGTTTCTTTCTTTTTGTTTTTGTAATTTTTTCTGCTTTTCTGCCTGTCTGTCTGTCTGTCTGTCTGTCTGTCTGTCTATGTTTCTTTACAGAAGTCTTTTAATCTGTCTTATTTCAAATTTCACGTCTGAAAATCATCAAAGATACTCGTCACTTTAAAGATAAGTTAAAAACTCATTTTTTTGCCTTATCTTTAAAGCGTCTGTCGTAGACTGTACTCATACCGCACCTCGGAATTGTCAGGTATCTGACAATGTACGGTGCGTTAGAAGTACAGTATACGATACGATACGATTAATTATTTTCACACTAATCGTCTAAATTGATTATTTATGGTTTATTATTTTGTTTGTAAATGCCCGTATGTGATAAATGACTTCGAAATAATGATATATAAAATTATATTAATTCAATTTTTCATTTTTTGCTTATTATTATTTTACCCTTCTTTGTAATTTTTTATGTATTGTATTTTCTTATTTACTTCGTCATGATCATCATTATCATCTTTCAATTTCAAATAACAAGCACGGTTATATTATATAACTAGCAATTAAAGCCCGTCCGAGTACGAGCGGACAGTCAAGAGTATTAATCAGCAGAAAGATGAAGGTCATAAATCACAATGTTCGAGATCAATAACGTCAAATTTGTAGCTTATCATCTCAATCTGGATAGGATAGATCTATTTGAAAATTGGTTGAATTGGTCATGTAGTTTAAGAGCAGTGAGTAAGTTCATTTTGACCCTAATGTCACATTGTTGGGGGTACTGTATATCACAAATGTCAATTTTTTATAACCTAACATGTTATCTCAATGAACATTTGCAAAATTAACTGATAAAATTGACTCTATAGAGGAGTAAGAAATATATATATCCTCTATAGAGGATTGACTCTATTAGGAGGAGTAAGAAATAGAATGTATTTTTACTCCAAAACGTTAATTTAAAGAGTCATGTATGTAATTTCCCATTCCATATAACTTCTTTGATTTTTATTTAAAATATTGTCTTTGTATAATTGAAAACTGTTTCTAAGGTAATAAAAAAAAACATGTCGCAAAGGTGAAAAGATTTAATCTTATTGTTTCGTATAAGTTCGACGAGTTTATCAAGTTTCGTCGAAATCGTTCGCTTAGATTAGGAAAAGAATGAGAGTATTATATACTTTTATAATAGACAAATCCTTGTCAATTCTAAAAGTACAAGTAGAATGCTATATACATGTATAAAATAGAAGGCATCACGACAATTCGTCTGCAGACTTTTGATCTACGACGCAACATCTACCGACATCTGGTCTACTGCAACATTATGGTTAGTGTTAGGGTTAGGTTTAGCGTTAACTATGGTCAGGATTATGGCTAAGGTTACGGATAATTTAAGGATTACAGTTGGTGTAGACCAAATATAGGTATAGACGTAGTGTCGTAGACTAAACGTCTGTAGACAAATCGTCGTGGAACCCAATAGACCTACAGAACAACGAAAACATAAAAATAACAGAATTTGAACATCCATTGTAGTTTCCATACAAAATAAGAAAGAAAAAAGTGTTACAATATCACAATACAACAAGTAACAAAAAGTCATACACTTAAACGATCGCCTCATATATCGAAAATGAAGAATATAACAAAAATCGATTAATAATCAATCATTCTCGCGTAGATCGATATTTAAACGATTATCCGAGAACATTGATGGATGGTTAAATCAAAACTGTCCAGTAGAGGGGCTTGCACGGCCCTGCATCACCCCCTCCCCCGCAACGCGCCCTTTTACAAGATTCAGCAACAAGATCGAATGCTCCATCGGGGATTAATAAACGATCTCTGATATATTATGACATGATCGGGTGTTACCGGTTCGGTTCACACCAGGGCAAATTGTAAATTTTACCGGGTAAATTTAAGAAATGTATGGGTTAGAAGAAAATCTCTATGTTTAAGTTTTGTACATATATAGAAAGAAATATTTTTTGAAAATGTAGAATAAATTCTAAATATTTTTTCGTTTTATTTATATATTTTCTAGAAAGGTTGAATTATTCTAGTCTGTCATTGAAAATATCTCATCGATTTATTCAAATTTTTAATTTAAAGACCTTTTAAAATTATCGTCTAGAGTCCAATTTATATTTTTAAAATTACGTTACATAGTTATGCAAAATATTGTATTTTGTATTTTATGTTTACTTTTAATAATTGTTCTTTTTTTGTTATAAAGTTCTTTACATATCTTACATATTTGATCTCAAATTACCCGGCTTCAACACATTTTTACCAACAAACGATCAAAATATCTTGTAAAACGGGTAGTTTTATACCTCCCGTGGCAACACTGTACGTGACTGAGAAATCGGCTAAATCCTACAAAACCTCATCCAATGAAAACCGTCCAATTTCGCAGTATTACAGAATCCCCTACCTAACGTTACTGTTATTGGTTGTGCCGATTAGATTTCCTATATATTCATTCTTTTATCTCGGCCTCAGTCGTAAAGTTTTATGATGTACAATAAAAGAGAATGCATGAAATGCGGTAATGATAATAGTATCTGCGCTATTTGTTGCAGTATCTCGTATCATGATATTCCGTCTAAATAGCCCGCAATAGTAACCAAGGCTGCGCTTAAACGGGGCCCTAGGCGAAATTATATTTTGGATCTCCGAATATCACTCTTTATCTATTTGTGTAGTTCTCCTAATCGTTCTGGCGTCCGAAATCAGCCCGTCCGCACGCCGGCAGTCAGCCCGTCCGCAAGTCCGCACGTCCGCAGTAAGCACTAACTTAATAGGAATTGTCCCAAAACGATAGTAGCTTATCTTTTGCAGTGGCGTAAGCAAGAGGAAGGTTTTTGGTATAACCCCCACCATTGGGGGTAAAAAAGATAATGTCAAAGATGAGAGTTTGGTGGTAAAACCTCCCCCCCCCCCTTGTGACGAAATTAATATTTTCTGCATCAAAAATGTATTTAGTGATTAATTACATGCGGTTGAATATAAAAAGTGATAACCTTAAAAAAGTCATCACTCACTATTTTGGAGTAAACCCAGCCCCCATTTAGTCAATTCCTGGCTACGCCACTGTCTCTTACAATGAAGTTGATAGAATCAAAATAGAATTAAATGAGATAACAATGATAAGGAATTAAATTGAATTTTCCATTGCCGTTATAAAAAGCAGACCCCGTTCTTAGACGGGCGCTAATGCTAGTATAACATAAAAGGCTTGAAGTAAAAGAATATATAATTTAATGTAAATGCAACATTGTTAAAATACAACTAAGTTACATTTAATTAACTAAAGCTTACTCCAAACTCAGCATTTATTTTTATAATTTCAGAATATTCTATTCGTCAAAGGATCTCAAATTATTGTGGGGCCGCGACTTGTTTGCATGGTTTGCCTATCCGTAAATACGCCATTGCAATAATTACAGTAATCATTTATAATTAATAATACATAATAATAATATATATATAATTTATTTTTTATCAATTGCACTAATTATAATAATTAATAATAATTACTGTATTGTACTGTATTACTATATTGTCTCCACTTTGTATATTGTGTCTCCTTTGTATTTCTATATTTTGTTTCCATGCGGTGTCTGTATGCTTGGTGTCGTTTTGTTGTCTATTTGGCTTTTACTTGGTGTATAATTGGTGTCTATTTTGTAATGTACATGATCTTTATTTGGTTTCCATTTTTTATGTCTGTTTTTATATATTTCTCTCTTTCCATCGCGTTTCTATATCTTATTTACATTACATTGCATTGCATTACTATAATTGCGAACAAATTTAATTGCTAAATTAATCTCACACCCTCCTCCCCCTTTCGAATCGTGCGATATCATTATTCGAATGATATATTATAACAATTCATTACATTATAAAATTCATACTGAAAAAAATCATTACAAAAGGAACATTACTTCATAACGACACTGTTTTATAACAGCGAGAGCTAAGATCTATAATAATGTTTTTATGACACAGAAAATTGCAAGAGACCAAAGCTCGTTGAAAGCATTATATGACTTTATGATCAGTCACAACATTCGGGGGCGACCGAAAATATTTAGCAAGCGAGTGGCCAAAACTGGAATTTGACAACATTTTTTAATTGTTTTGCTCTTTTGTCGCATTTTTTGAATATTTTAAATACTGACGATTTAAAAAAAATTGGTCTTATTGGTAGTAGGTTTCAGTAATGGAATTGTAAAAAACGCAAAGTTTTAACTTTTAAAGATATTTTAACAAAGAGAAATAAATTATAAAAAATGTTAACATTACAACTTAGTTCAAGTTAAGTCTTTACATTTACTTTTCGATTTAAAAGTTAAAATACTTTCTTCCAATTAATTGTCTTTATTTCACAGTATACCTTTCTCTTTGTTTCTCTACATGTTTCTTGTACTTTGTTTCTTTGTTTCTTTCATATTCTCAGTATTTCTTTATGTTTTTCTTCCTTCCTTCCTTCCTTTCTTTCTTTCATTCTCTCTTTAGGTTTTTTTTATTATAAAATTAGTAATAAACTAAAAACTTATAATCAAATAATAATCATTATGACCACCTTTGAAACATGAAAATATTTTCCACGATCCGCTTTTTCACAAACACCTAATTTCAGTAGAAGGACATTTCGACGAAGGGTGGGTAATGACAAAAGCGGGGAAGGAGTCACGTGGGAGGGGATGCTTCCAGAACGACAGACAGTGCTATTAGTGGGTGAATGATTCTCATGGGCGGAGCCTGGGTTAATAAATCAAGAGCTGCTGTGACGTTGCATTGCGCGCCAAATACTGGCTATGTAATAGGCTCAGTGACAATACTGCATGGCGATAATTCGTCTAAGGACTTTGGTCTACGATTATTCGTCTGCGGACATTTAGTATACCGACATTTACTCTGTAAACATTTGACCTACAAACATTTAATCTACATACATTTTGTTAACAGATATTTTGGTCAACATATATTTGATTTGTATACATTTAGTCTACAGACTTTTTGATCTACAGATATTTAACCTACAGATGCTTAATTTAGGAACATTTTGTCATTAGCGCTATTATATGGTTAAGATTAAATTTAGGATTAGGATTAGGGATAAGGTTACGGTTTGAACTATAGGTTTACGCTTAGGATCTGGGTAAACTATGTTTTTCCTTTCTCTCTCTCTTTCTACTTTCTTCTTTCTCTTTGTCTTTAAATTTTGCATCTTTCTTTCTCTCTTTATATCTTTCCTTATATCTTCCTTTCGTTCGTTCGTTCTTTCTTTCCTTCTTTCTTTCTTTCTTTCGTTCCTTCTTTCTTTCTTTCTTTTTTTCTTTCTTTCTTTCTTTCTGTCTCTAACGTAGTTTATTTATAATTTGCGACGTCACGACGCTCAAACAGGAAGACCCTAGACTACAGTTTCACAGTATATCCTGTTTTATACCCAGCATAAGCTAACTATCCACGAGTAAGTCAACATAAAACAGCAAAGATCAGACAAGCAGTCTCCGACCAACGAGCACGCGCGGGGTAGCGTGGACGCAACACCACTGTTTTTGTAAACAAAATTACCCAGTAATTTCAATTTACTGGTGTCTTTACCATATATTGTTTTCAAAATAACATTTTTAATAATGAAAAAAGTATAAGATGGAAAGCATCGAAATAGGACGAAGAATAAAGTCAATCAAAAAGATGACAGAACTCAAGAAAAAAGTCTATATATATAGCTCATGAACGTAAGTTTACCTAAACCGTTAGATATCCAATACACGGTCACAATTTTGTAAATAAAAAAGGAAGCCAATTAACAATTTCGTTACAAGAGCCGAAATTCTGAATTTAACAAAAAAATCGAAATTCAGAAACTTTTAATCTTAAGAATTACTTTGGTCATTCTCCTGATTTCAAAAGAAATTTTAAAAGATTAATAGCACTCTCCCCCCTCCCCCCAAAACCAGCATCCATCAAATTAAATTATGACGTGTAGTTAAAATTGTAGTTTATTCAGTCAGGAAAGTTTAAAACCTTAATGCTATAATTGAACTATATATAGGCCTCTATGTCATGAAATAATTACATGAAAAATATATTATTATTCATAATAATATAAATTAAAGTTACGATAATCTTTAGTGTATAAATAATTTTTCTAGCGATTAAATTCAAAACTTAAAAACTTAATAATGTATAATATATAGGCTATTTTAACAAATAATCAAATAACAATACATCACAATTTGAAAGATATGTTAATAAATGTCAATTAGAAAAACAAATAAATACCAGAAAACAAATAATATTATTAAAGAAACAAATAAATAAGAGTCTTACCCGCTATATGCTGACAAAGGAACGATAAGGAAATAAAACATAGGAGAAATATTTTACAGGAATTTCTACAGGAATTCACATAAGATTCCATCTTGTTCTGATGAGTTGTATCCAGTTACCTTATCAGTTCATAGTATTATATTAATATTATCTCGGTATTATTTCAATAGTGTACCAAATATAAATCCTATAATAATAACAAAAACTCGGACATTTGATGCTCTTTTTTGGGGGGAAGGGGCTAATTTTTTATATTTTTTTCGTTGTTCCAAAGAAAATATGTTAAAGATGAATAGAGTTCTGTGAGAATCGAATCCAGGCCTTCGATTCAAAGTTTTAGATTACAGTCATTCGTCAACTCTAGGTTTCATTATTAACAGAGTAGCAGAACAAAAAAGACAAAACTTTGACTCTTATTATAGTAGTGAAAAGAACCAAGATATTTTTGAAGAACTTTTTGATGTTAAGAATAAGCTTTTGGTTTCGTTTCAAAAACATAAAACTAGTTTAAATAATAAGTTTTCATAATCTAGACCTATATATCAACTTAAAACCTTAATAGCTTGTCAAATGTGCAACTTGTACCATAATATAATAACATATAAAGTAAACTTTATTTAAGAACGTACAAATGGATTAATCTTTTTCTTAGTTCATATACATTAATACTGATAACTATTGAATATATTCATGCCTGAAACTCAAATAAGCTTAAAACTAAAAATTTAATTAAGCGTATATTTATAAAAACAATTCTTACCTCTCTACAGTAACTATAGTTTATTCAATAATTCAAAAATCTTCAAATTAATCTCAACCTTAACTCCACACATAATCCTAAACTTAACCCTTAAACTCAACCCTGAACTTAACCCTAGAACAAGTTTCAAAACTTAACCATAAACTTAGATCATTGTAAAACTTAGCCTATCCTAAATTTAACTCAAAACTTAGCATATATTAAACTTAACTTTAAAATTATATCCTAAACTTAAACTTAAGCTCTACCATAAATTCTATTCAATATAAACATAACACTAATCTTTACTCGAAACTTAACATTAAACTTAGCCCTAACTTAATAAAAAACATAACTAAAGAACCATTCCAAACGGCATTCCAAAATGTTTAGAATCGCTTAGTTTATATCAAAGACCTTTGATATATATTTAGTATAATGTATCATAGTATACAGTTAATAACAATACTCCTTTTGTATAATGTACATTGTACAACGTAAAACATGACGCCTTTGACTAGACCTTCCTAAAACGCACCAAGCTCTACAAAACACAATTAATAAAACTAATTTTCCTTTCGCAATTATTTCAACGAGTGTCCCAGTTTGACGGATAGCTGGACGGATCACGTGCCTGCGATTGTTTACAAAAAGGTCGTTTGTTAGAGATTAGCCTTTCTACTGTAATTCTAGATCACACTTGCTCCCTTGCATGCAGTGTCCAGTGTAATATAACGAAGCAATATTTAGTATGCAGCGTTGTGTGCAGTATATTCATGCAACCACTTGATATAAGTAGTTCTGTACAAAACGATATCCAGACAAATCCGCCCGAATATAATCGGCTTAAATGTTAACACGACAAATTGGCTCAATGATTTATTTAATAAAAATGACAATAATAAACTTTAATCTCAACCCTAATCCTAATTATAAGGAATATATTACCCAGATCCATAGTCCAAGAAGCAATACTGAAAATTATGATATACGTCATGATATAATACGTGACTCGTCAAATATGCCTCAAGAAATCGGCCCCTACTATTAGTTCTTAGAGTTTGTAGTTAGGGTTAGGTTTAGGCTTATGATTGCAATTCGGGTTGTATTAGATTTCGGGTTAAGTTTAGTGTTAGTTTGAATTACGGTCCTAAATGAATTGTCTGGGCCGATTTAAGGTTTTAATTTATTCGGGCCTGTTTATAGATGTACAAAATCAATGGCCAATTATTGGTAATACGTAAATAGCTGCGACTATTTCTGTTTCTTTATTTTTTGTCTTTCTTCTGATGGTTGTGTATGTTTGATTTTGTTTGTCTACCCGTCTTTAAGCTTGTTTGTTTGTCTTCTTGTGTCCCTCTTTGTCAGTCGTGTTTTCACAATAATCTATAGATGCATATGTAACTGTCTGTTTCTCACTCTCAGTCTGTATTTATGCAAATCTGTCACTCTTGTGCCCATGAAAACTGTCTCAATGTATTATTCTCTGTAGCTCTATCTGTTTGCCTGTCTGGATCTGTGGCTCCGACATTATCAAGTGTATCAAAGCAATACACTTCAAACCTGTATACGGGACTTGACTCATTGGCTGTAACATTGATAATTCGTTATCAAGTGACTAGATGCTATGTCTCTAGAATAAAACGTCCTGTTACGTTAGGGTTAAGGTTAGAGTTAGAGTTAAACTTATTATAATTCTAGCAAGTTGTCATGAGTCAGTTTGTTCTGAGTTTTTTTTGATGAGATGATATTGTATGGGAACATTTTTCGATATTTAGCAGTTTTAAATACCGATAACATATCCCAACATATCGATCATTTAATCAAACACCACGTATATGCAATTATAAGGGGAGCTACGGGTTTAAAAAGTGTTGAAAATGTAATCAAACCCCTCCCCCCATCTCTAATTAGATCAAAATTCATGTACTACTGCAACATTATGGTTAGTGTTAGAGTCTGAGTTATGGCTAGGGATAGGGTCGATTTGGGTTGAGAGTATTATGATTAGGGTAGAACAAATGAATGTGAACATTCAGTCGGAATGTCTTTCAACTTATTGTTCAAACCAAATGTCTGTACTCGGTAGACGAATTGTTGTAAAACTCAATAAAAAAAAGTCATTTCGTTTATCGATAACTACGCTCTATTAAACAGCAATACGTGACATTTAAACCGCATAGTATACAGTATACGTAAACAAATTCTATTCACAAAAGAAACCTCAATCTCAAAACACAAAACTACGAAAAGTTGCGTTATTTACTACGAAGCTATTGTAGTTTACCTTAATATAAGATATGTTATACTCAATTTTTCTCGATGTATCGAATGGATCGCTCCATAGATTTTTTATAGCAATTTAATTTACTTCACTAATTGTCATTTTTAATGAGGTTCATTCGTTAGTAAGCTGTTCGGAAGCAAACGAATTTATATTTTCAATTGTAAACGTTTGAATGTGTATAATTAAAATTTTAAGCGTGAAAAAACGAGAAGAAATTGTTTTAATATTATTTTGTTTAAATAACACTTTGCAAGTTTTAGCATAATTTCGTACATGGTAAATTTAAATTATGTGATCGGTGGTTAACACCCCTTCCACCCTCCCACCTTCCACCCACTGAAATTTTTTTCATAAGATAACTTTAGTTTCTAAAGTCCTTGATATGGTCACAAGTTAGATCCGCGGGTGGGCCTATGTTTTAAAAAATTGGGGATGAGATATTTTTGGTAATATTTCAAAAAGTCCCAGAGGAATAATTGTAAACTAAGGACGACCTAGTGGCACCATATTTTTTAAATTATTAAAAAACCGAACTATGACGGGTAAATCAACTAGTATACATAGCCCTAATCTAATTATATAGGCCTATATATATAACTATATAAATGAAACAAAAGAAGTTTAAAGAACACATATAGGCTTAGGCTAACTAACTTTTAGAAAATCCCATTTACTAGTTAATAAAAAAGTACAGATGAACATGAAGACGAAATCGTTTTATTAGGTTTTATTAATTAATCTAGTCTCATTACTTTTTATAAAATATATTGTGTTTATTTTTTTATGACAGTTGCTTGGATTCAGAGAACCTGTAAACGTTTTTGGGGCACACGTTCCCCACCCCCCAATTTTTGAAATTTCCCCTCCCCACTTCCGGTGTCCATGACAATAGTCTGTAGAATTATTATTTGTCTTCTATCTAGGTTATCAATGATAATATGTCTACAGTAACTGTAACTGTTATATTAGATAACACTGCAGTGCTGCACTATGTCGCTTTCTAAATTAAAATCTTGCGCAGTAACTTATAACAACCAATCATATCAAATCATTGGATATATAAATGCAAATTTATACAGCAAATCATTAGAAATTTGTTTAAAATCAGGAACATCATATGGGGGGGGTGGGGGTTGTGTGTGTGGGGGGGGAAAAAAACC
>JAQIXG010004603.1:0-12653 GCA_034700105.1 Oconnorella tubifera
TATATAAATTGTCTGATTTCATTTTTAATTTGCGCAGTTCATAATAAGTAAAAAGTTGAAACATTTATAATGCTTATCAATTAGCAGTACTTATTTACATGATGTTATATAATTGTTTGTTGATGTTTGTTGGTCTGTTGATATTATATAATTGCTATATATCGTTAAATGAACCTCTTTGTGCTGATATGACATTGCTCAATAAGAATTGAATTTACTTCTTTGATTAATTCAGCAATACGCTGAAATTAATTGTTTTAGAATCTTCGAGAAATAAGAAACGTGAACCGTTAGAATCCCCTATCCCCCCCGAGTCTCAATCCCCGGTAATAGTTGAACAGGTTGCTTCTTTAAATGATCCGGTTCTTGGTCAGCCGAATGAGTCGGCAGATTTGAAAAATGCTGAGTCAGCAAAGAAGAAGAAGAATCGAGAGAGTGGTGAGGCGAAGAGAAATGATTCAGAGAGCAGTGATGGGGGGGGATCAGTTAGTCCTGGAAGTGGAGGGTGGATGGAGGGGTGGGGGCTTGTGGCTAGCATACCAGGGGTGGTGCAACAAAGTGTTAGTTATTTTATGTTTTTAACACAGTATATAATTATATTTGTATATAGTACATTAAGGAATATATGAAACAATTCTAGCGTCCAAAACTCAAAATTCAAGCAATTAGGAGAGTTTGTTAATCTTAAAAAACAATAACTAAGTCATTTCATGGTTTCTGCATATCCAGGTTGTAGTCATTTTATATTCACTTTATAATATTATGTAATTGCTGAGAAGAGTCACTTGTTTATTACTAATTGTTATTTTACTCTGCGCTGATGTGACGTTGAACAACTTTTAAACAAGAGACTGTTATTGCGTTCTACAGGGAAAGAAAGTTCTTGGTAGAGGACTGAATGTATTGGGTTCAATCAGTAAAAAAACTTACAATGTTCTCAAACACGGATTTGAAGAGGTTTTTGTTCTTTCATTCAATGTTTATATTTTACTTTTATTTAACTGGTAGATATCTTTTCTTAAATATCTTTTCTTATATATCACTTTGTGTGGTATAATTTCATTTTGTCTAAATCATGCATTTATGTACTTGAATTGTTATTTGTTGCTAAAACTTTGTGATGACGTGACGCTAAACAATTAATAATCTAGTTATGTAGTTTGTTATTAGCATTAGCTTAAGTTAATTTGTTGACAAGTTAAAAGAAATTAAATTAACAATAAAAAAAATAACTAATATAGTAAAATAATCATTTTAATTATTATAAATATAATTAATAATTGATAAATAAATTAATAATTTAATTCTTAAATATTAATTATTATACACTGAATTAAGAATACAATAAATTTAAGAATAAAATGTATTAATTTGGTAATACTGATCCTTTAGGTTGATATGAATTTTTCTGATGATGAACCTAGAAGACAGATGACTGTGCTAATGAAACACTTTGATGAATGTCTTGGTTTGTCATTTCTTACATTTTTGATCGTTTTTTAATATCGATATTTGACCATTTTCTCTCACTAAGCGATCTCTTTATACTGATGTGATGATAAACAACAAAATTTTGATTGGTCCAGGTTCGAATCCCTGATAGCTCACTATTTCTCTAACTTGCTGCATCCTTTAGTAAGGCACTTAAATTGATAGTACGTTTTTGACATTGTGCATGTAATGCACAACGTAACCCTAATCCTTATCCTTAAACGTAACCCTAATCCTTAACAGAAATAGAAAGATAAAAACTTGTTTGATTTTATATCATTGAATCAACTTTTCTCGCTTTATAAGCTTTTTGTGCTTATATAAACGCAATGAAAAAGAATAGTTGAGATATAAATCAATTTATTGTAGGTTTGGTTCACTTGGAAGCATTAAGAAGTCTATCATTAATGAGTCAGGACAAACTGTCTGCACAATTAGACGTGCTAGCTCCTGAAAGTCTTGATACAATCAAAGCTGACTTGGCTCTTGTGACTGATGCATTCAATCTGGGAGATATGGGTTGGGAGTTACAATGTAGGAGTTTCTTATTTTTGTTTCTTAATTTATTTCTTAATTTTACGTTTAATCGGTTATTTTTTAGTTTATTTTTAACGGGTTAATATTATTATTTCAAAATAACAAGTTATATATCAAAATAAATATAAATTTTTTTAAATTTGGACTAGTAGTTGAGCAATTCAAAACGACAATAAGCGGATACGGAGTATTGCGCGTATGAACGTAATTTAAACTAAATCTGAATAATAATATTTTGTTATAAGATAGTGTATTCATTGTAAAGAGTAATATATTGATTGTTTTTGTTTGTTTATAGCATAATGCAGTCAGCATTTAATGTTATTTGGTTATGTGATGTTAAATGGTCTGCAGACACCAAATGATGAATGACTTCTAATATTTTGCAATAAATAATTTACCTTTAGGGATCAAGCGTATTGATTCATTAATTAATTAATTGATTGATTGGCTATCTGATTGATTGATTGATTGATTGACTGACTGACTAATTGATTGATTGATTGATTGATCGATCGATTGATTGATTGTTTGTTTTATTGATTGCTTGATCCAGTTATAATGCTTATTGTTACTTTATTTTCTGTTTATCAAGTGATTCATTTTTCTAGCATTATTTTAAATACTTTTCTGAGTGTCTTATATTAATAATATAGTATTAACGCTTATAACATTTTGAAATGTTTAACCGAAAGCCTTTGATTTAAATATTATTCAAATTGTTTATATATAAATTTCACTATATGATTGCCTACTGAACTAACCTTACTCTTTTGCTTCCTTAAAGTGGATTAATTGTTTCATGTTTTATGTTGATTGGTTTACGTAACAAATGATTATTTCTTGCGTCAGATTAAAGATAAGTGAAGCGTGAGCGAAATGCTGTTGATAATCACTTGCTTTGTGTTCTCTCAATTCATAACATGTTATATCAAATATACAAAGCAAAATAGTTCAAGCAAATGTCATAACTATCAACTATCAATTATCATAATAATACAACTATTTATAATCTGTATTAAATAAAAGCAGACTGTGTTATATTGTGGTGTTTTAAGGAGAGGAAAAAAGTTGAATTTTGTTTAATATTCAGCAGGTGATATTGAGCATGATTTTGCTCGATTGATTGCTGAGTTCATCAGTCAACTGGCATTGGATGTGAAGACAACTAGACTCATGACTGTAAGAAAATTAACAGAGATTAATTATTTTCTAGTAATAATTTGTAATAGTTATTAAAGTAGTTATTGCTATAGTTATTTATTTAATTAGTTATTGCATTTGTTATTGCTGCAGCTATTTTATTATTTATTGCAAATTTTTATAGCAGTAATTACTTCAATAGTCATTTAAATAGGTGTTGCGCTAGGTATTTAATTAATTATTATAGTAGTTAATACAGTCGTTATTGCTGTAAAAATAAGCAGTTAATAAAATTTAATTTGTTACAGTTTACGCTATCAGTGTGAGATTATTACTACAATAAGCATAGTATTACGTCTAACTAGTGTTAGATGTAATACTACACAATTAACAAAGTCATTTTACCATTAATTAAAGTGTTTGGATGATATGTAATTTATTTTCATTACTTTAATTCATGTTAATCACAGTTTCATGAAGCAGTCATCAAGTGGCTGGAAAGTTGTGGCAAGGAGGAGAGAGAGGGAAGAACTTTTTCTCCAGAGGTCCTCTTATAATTTATTTCTTTCAACTAACAAGTGAATATATTATTAAGTGAATAAATTACTGTTTCGTTAAGTAAATGCATTTGTTTTTGTGATGTTTTTATTTTACTTTTTGTACTCATCGTTAAATTATTGTTAGCTTTTGTTATTATAATAATAAATCATTAGTTTAGCAATTACTCTGAATACTGGAAGCTCATAACTAATTATTTTCCTGATGTACCCTTATGTAAAGCCTGTAATTTTGTTTTCTTATCTACTGTCTCGATGTTTCTTCTTTAATGCTTATAATTTTGTTTTCTTGTCATTCTCCTGAGATTTTGTTACTCAATGAAGAAAAATACATTTTTAGTATTGTATACAGGCTTTTCTTACTTATCTTATTTTTCGTTGGTTTTGAAACAAAGAGAATTCATATAATTTCAGGACATTCACCAGATGGCAGTACTTATGTTAGCTGAGTTTACAGCTAGTGGTGTTGCACAGTTTCATAAGATTGGGCAACTGCTTCTAATTGATGCTTGTACACCGGTGATATCTTACAAGCTGCGTGCTCTCTGTCTGGCTGGGTATGAGAAGTTGACTTGCATTATTATACTAATTAGAAACAAAAACAGCAAATAATACGTGTGTTTTCCAGAAAATTATACAAAATGTAATCATATTCTTTGTGTATATAATACATATTTAACAAACTTGTTGTTCTTGGACTAAATAAATAACTTAACCTCAATACTTTTAACGCTTTCTGTCATTGCCCAGAGAACATGATAGTACCTAGTTAATTAATGGGACCTAGATACTTCTTGGCTTGCAGTTTGCTCTAGATACATAATTTATGATTTTGTTTATGTAATTTATTGAATTCTTTTAGATTTACAAAAGTTTTGTGCACTGAAGTATGGATTCAATCGAAACATTTTATCAATCATATGGAGAAAGCTCATGCAAAGGTAACATCACAACATACACTTTCTAATTTGTACTTTATTTAATTTTTAATAACTAATTTTTCATGATTTTTAAATGCTGGAAATATGTTGACTTTAGATTAACAGATCAATATTTTGTAATTTGTAAGTATTCAAGTTCAACTGTTAAAGATTGTGCATTTAAAAGAGTTTGGAAATTGAATTAGATCTAATTTTAAAGTTGAAATTGTTGTACTAGATGACTGGACCCAAGGACTTGGTGTCTACTCATATAAAACGTTTAACGATAGAAGCGACTAACTGCAGCACTTGTCTGCAAGATTCATTTCATCTACTTCTTCCCATCATGCATCTGGCTCTCACTAAAGTGCATCCACTTTGTCTTGATAACTCCGGTACATTTTATTATCGTATGAAATAATATCTAAGATTAATGGAATTGCGTAGAATATTCAGTTATATATGGTTCCTTAATGACTTGCTTTTACGGTATAGTTAGTATTTATTGTATATGCGGCTATGTGAGTATTGACTGTGTATCATAGTAATGACTGTATGTGGCATAGTAATGATTATGTGTGGCATAGCAATGACTATATATGGCATAGTATGTGTGGCATAGTAATGACTATATGTGGCATGACTATGTGTGGCATAGTAATGACTATGTGTGGCATAGTAATGACTATGTGTGGCATAGCAATGACTATATGTGGCATAGTAATGACTTTGTGTGGCATAATATGTCATGGTAATGATATATTCAGGCATACCACACATGGAGGGACTACAGATTATATCTACAATGAGTGGTATGACAGTGAAGAGTCGACTGAATAAAGTACAAGGAACCAAGAATGATTCTCTGGCTGATAAACTGCGCATCATTGAGAACATATTTGATCTCAGCAATCTTGTGCCAGGGGGAGGTATGGGTCAATTTTAGTTCCGTTACATTTTCATGTCTAGTTTGGAAATAGAGTCCTTTCAGAAATAGTGGCCCGCTACTAGTTGTTCCTTTATATGGTTCTTAAATTTTGTATCTTTTTTAAATAGAAATTGGTATAAGTTTAATGCATTCTTGCTCTTTCATTTGCAAAGAAAAATAATTGACTACATCTAGTTTTAAGAGTCAAGTGCTATAGTTACTTGGGTTTTGTTTATCCAATGTACAACATGTTAATAAAGTCTTGCGTACTGATATAACTTTAAGCAACTGGCAAACACATTCTCAGCATAGTTTTCATAACAGTGATATCATCTTTGACTTGTAATAGTTACTATCTGTATTATGTAATTATTATCTGTCACTAAATAACCTTTTTGTGCTGATGTGACAATAAGAAAAAAATGAACAAAGCTACACACCTCAAGTTCTCATCAGTTCTCATCATCTGTAAGAAATAAACACATTAGGAAACAAACAAGTAAATAGAATAAATATATACTAAATGTTATCCTGTAACAATTTTCATTGAGTTTATTCATTGAGTGATACAAATTTCTTACTTGACTTCGAAAACATTACGCTCAATATGCTCTAGTCTTATGTTCTGTTGTAGATGCGGATGATAAAGTAGATGAACAAGATTTCATTAAACTTATAACAGAATGTGTTGAAAAACTTGATGCTACTCAAGCGGGAGATAAAATAATATCTGTTAGTTTATTAAATTACATTTTATTACTATTTTATTGCATTTTAATTATTCTATTGTTGTAATTCTATTGCAATTTTATTATTCCATTGTTGCATTTTTATTGCAATGCAATTTTATTGCGTTTTAGTTGTTCAATTGTTGTAATTCTATTGCTATTTCATTGCATTTTTATACCATTTTATTGCAATCTTATGTAAATGTAACTATACTTAAACATTTTTTCTCAAGTGTGCTGTGCCTATTGTAATTTTATTGTATGTATCAAAAAGAAATTATAGTAAAGAAATCTAATTATTTATTAATATATACACTGTCCATGGGACTTTATCAATTACTCGGATTAACATCATTATTTTAGGAGACTGTAAGACTTTATTTTATGTGTTAGACTCAAGTTGGAATTCGTAAATGGCTTTTGGAAAATGGACAGAGCAGCAATGCAGAATTTAAGAAATCCTCAAATGTGAGAAAAACCTGTTAATATTATAATTTTAGTTTGAATTAATATCTACACATATAAATACAATTGTACATCTGTTAGATGAGGCTGCAGCCTCATCACTTTGGGCTGCAGCCATTAGTGCTGGAAAATAATTTTATTATAAACATAATTAGAGTAGAAGTGCGTTTTGTCTAGCGGTTAACACTATGGGCTGCGGAACCAAAGGTTGTGGTTTTGATATTCGATAGTAATGAACAATCTTTGATCATTTACATTTTGTAGGGTTAGGATTGCAGGCTAGTTATAGTTAGAATTAGGTTTAAGTTAATATTAGGGTTTTGTTATGCATTCTTATAATTTTGACGCATTTCGGCTAGTTTTATATAATTATTATCATTATTTTTATTTTTGTACTGATATTTGAACCTCTTATATATTGTAATTATTTTGTTGATATGTATTAGCGATAAGCAATCGAATTAATTTCATATTGTTTCATAGAAGAGATGACTTGTTGTAGGATATACATCAGAAAGCGGTTCAATCAATGTCAGAGTTTACATCCAGCGCCATAGAGCTGTATCACAGTGTAGCCCAGGCCTTGCTTGCTGAGAGGACACAACTAGAGGAAGATAACACACTGGATATGAAACACAAGGCCACTGCAGTAACTAGGTCTTGCTATTTGTATTTATCTCATTTATCATAGTTTTATTGTTCTATTCTATTTGTTTGTTCTATATTCTATGTTATATGTCTTAGTTTTATTGGTTTTATTGTTGCAGAAATTAATAAAGATGATATATTGATTTAATAGAAACTGTAACAATTAGTTTAATTAACATAATAATCGTAAACTTAATCACCTTGCTAAAACATGCAATAATTAGTGAAATATTGTAATGTTGTTGTAAATGAGACGCAAAGATTGTTTTTTTAGCTGCCAAGTAATGAAACTATATATCTTTAATAAATAAATGCAAATCAGAGTTTTTGTTTTTTATTAGTTATGATAATTTATTGAGTTCGCGGACCCAATAAATTCAGGTATTTAGTTAGAGTTTAATATCCAAGATATGTTTGTAGACAGCTGATAGCTTTTCTTAGCATTCATTGCGATTCAATTGTTAATGCGTCGCTGGATTTTGTACGCATTAAATTCACAACACGATTGTTTCTTAATTAACTCAGTTTTTATATTTCATTACTTTCGCTTAGTGACTTCATAGTTTTAAACTACATTAAGTATTTTATCAAAATTTTCAATTCTTGAGATTGGCCGGCAGAAAAATCTTCCAATCCGAAAGTGCAGTTTTGGTTGATGGTACTTTGTTTTACGCGCCCTCTAAGTCAAAATAATGATGCTCTTTCTGATGATAACTGACTGTGACAGTTTGAGCGAACTTCTTCTATGCTTTTAATAAATATTTATGTTGCTGCAAATCTTTTGAATGTGTAAACGGAATGTGTAATTCAGAATCATTGATATAATATTTTATATATTATTTTTAATTATTAACTTAAGATTTTATAACATTGTCTTGTCATATATTTGAAATGTGAGATTAGTGATTTTATCATATTTTTAACAGTAAACACTCTTGCATTTCTTATATGTTAAATAAATAAATAATAAATTGTTATTGTTTGCTTTTCTGTTAGATTAACAAGAGTGTTATGTAAAGAAATTGGATCTCAATCGACACTTTTTACCCGATGCATCACTGATACCCAGGTATAATATTTATAAGAATTCTACAAATTAAATTGAAATTCATCTATTAGTAAATTAAATAAATTTTTAAATAGTAATAATATAAAAAATATAATTTGATATCATAATAGAATTACTTGGCATAATATTACGTATTTGTTGTTGATATGAACTTTGCTTTTTTAACATTTATATGAGTATGTAAACACACGCACACACATACACACACACAGTAATGAACACTTTTAAGTTGAATAGATCAAATATTTTTATCATTTATAGAATGTGAATGAATCCAATGATGCTGCCACAAAAGATAAAAATGAAAGTTCTGTAACACCACTCATTACTAATATCTACCTAGAAGCTAGCAATAGCATTACATGTATACAGGATGGCTATGTTCTTCTAATGCCTATAGTGCAACTAGCCATTCTCAAGATGCACAGATGTTAAATGATAACTACATATCAATTTAATTGCAAGCAATACTTGTTTTCATTGACTGCTGCTTCATAATACTTTGCTAATATTATATTACGCCGGAATAATATTTACTATTTTAATGTGATAGTTCTAGTATATTTTAAGTTTATGAATAATGTTATTGGTGTATGATATGTACTTATGATATATACGTATGATATGTACTTATGATATGTTCTGATGATAATTGTTATGATGGTGAATGGATGGTGATGATTGAGATTCAGCTCACTGATTGATCTGATTGATAATACTAAATTGATTTTAAGAAATTTTGTAAGAAGTTTGAATTTAAATTGTAAATCTTTGTTGTTGAAAGTAACACGCATTTAGTAGTTGTGCTTATGCTACTGATTTGTCTGTCTGAGTTACATTTCTGACTTTCTTATGATTCACACAAAATATAACCTAGATGAATTTTAATAATGAATTAAATTTTTGCTGTAAATGATTCAATTTGTGTTCTAGATGTATGTAGTTACATGTGAATTCAATTTTCGCTGTAAGTTAGAAGATTAAAGTTATTAGTCGATCTTTAAATTATTAATAAAGACCATCAAATGAAAGATACTGCATTCATTTATTATTGGCGACTTTTAAGTTATAGTCTATAAGGATTTTGTTTCAAATTATTTAATTTTAAATTACTGTAAATAGAAAACTTGCCTTGAGTAAGATTGTTGTACATATGTAAGATGATAATTGTTGATGGTACTTTGTTTAATTTCATGACCATGATTTAATGAATGTTACAAGATATTTTATAATGTGATAAACTTATGGGATTTTACGGTAATTGTGATTTTTAGTAGTAGTGCTTATGCTACTGATTTAACTATCTTAGTTACATTATTCGTATTTATAACAAAATTATCTTTTCGTGAATGAGGTATCCAGATTTGATAAAATCTTTATGCCTCATTTACAAAGATTTATTCAGGTTTCAAATGACGCACTAGTGAGATGTGCGGCTATATAATTATCCCGTTACTTGTCTATTATTTAAGAGTAGTTTGGATTACGGGAATTTTATATTCGTTACAATATGCTGCCAACTGTTTCTGTGTTGATAGCTGAAAAATTAATTTGATCAATATCGGTGTCAAAATTAATGTGACTTCAACAAATTGAATTCTTTATATTTTCAATCTTTTTGGTTTGAAAAACTGACAAAAAATTTGTCTTCTAAAATGCAACATTTGAATTTATGCCATATGCTCTGAAGCATTTTAAGTTATTTTATATCTGCAATGTAAAGGTTTGCACTTTTTTGTTCTTTGTTATATTTTCGATCTCTTTTTGATAATGAAGATTATAATGCTGTGGTAATGTGGAGGCAATCCTGCATCTATCCCGAGAATATATATTTAGATTCCATCAAAAGATGTTCTAACGATTAATTGATTAAACAGATCACTCTCTAAGCTGCTTAGAACTTTACTGTTCTATCACTAAGATAATCATTTTTTAATTATTGTGTATAAGCTTTCATTCAAGAATTCTTCAGATTGACTCGATGTTGCTTTATATCTAATACTTATTATGAGTTTTTGTATAATAAACCCATCTTGATTACACTAAGCTACTTTTGTTTCATTTTATAACTTTATCTGCATAGAACTGCTAAGACCAGATGTATTTGTTTAAAAATTGTAAAAAATTTAGGATATTTTGATGGTCTAGGGAAAGATCTTGGGATCAAAAACATCTGGAGACCTAGTCTGCAGACTAATCTGTCTATTGGTTAATCGGACTCTGTTTATTACATCATCAATTAACGAATAGTTTAATATGTTACAACAAATCTATACACATGGTAATATAACGTACAATTATAAATTACTCAAACTTTTAACAATAGTATTAAATCTATACTAACTGTAACTTTTACAAAATTACAACTCGACACAAATTACAACCAAATTACATTACAATGTCTAATCTTCACAAGTTAATTAAGGTTCCTGTAGTTCATGAGATCATTTGCATACTATACTGAATATAAATTGAAAAGGCATAATATTAAGAAAACTTATTAAAATCCATTGACTCTTAATTTAAAGTATTTTATATAGTTTTAAATTGAATTTTCTACGCAGATGAATTAAAGAATTCAATCAAGCTCTGTAGATTATAGTTTTCCAGCACAGACATCAGTCGAGGAACTTTACTCTTTACATTCTGACCTTTGAATTTGTGACAGTCAATGTACAAATCTGTTATCATACCTACAATATCAAATAATATTTTAATAGTATTTATAATATGTTAAATATATTTATATAATAGATTAACAGTTAAAGCTTATTGGTTCAGTTGTTAGAGAGCCAGACTAGGAACCAAAAGGTCGCAATATACAGTTTACTTTTTGCACCCTTAGTAAGATGTATTGTAGAGATATAAAAAGTAATGATGCATTAAAAATCATACATTAGCCGACTCTACGCACGAGGTTTAATATAGAAACTAATATTTAATAAGTTTGCTCATTCAATTAATTTTTAATTTTTCTTCGTATTAGGTTAAGTTCAAATTTTAAAAATAATTATAATTCTTAAATCAATTAATTTTAAGAATTTTAATTATTTAATTGCAATAGAGACATAAGCAATAAAAACCAAACTTCTCTTTTTATCACATAAGCACCAAACTAATATTTAACAACACTTTGAGTACTGAATGAGCAGAAACAAAGGGATGACTTAACACTGGATTCTTAATGCAGTTCAGTCATTTCCCTTTGTTGTGAGCATTTATTATAATGCTCGAGTTAATTTTGTTTCAAAATGAGAAGGAAAGAGACTTAAAACACAAACAAAATGATTTACCGTATAATCTTTCTAAATGACAAGGCTGACGTTTGAATTCAGTTTTTAGATTTTCAGCGTCATTCAAAATCTTCTGATAGTCCGGCGTTAAAAACTGAGTGTTGTTTTCATGAATTTGAAGTTCCTACAGATTATCAAATTATACAACCATAAAAGTCATATATATTTATGATAATATATAATTAAGTAGTTTTGTTTTGAATATAGCTTTTACAATTTTTCATGGAATTATAGTCAATAAAATTTTACAATCGTTTTAGAAGCATATATTGTGTAAATTGTTATTATATTTCACAGATAATTACTTCAATAATTAAAATATTTCATATTATTTCAGTTTTTCATCAGTGATCAAAACATTCAAATTGGTAATTTATCTTCTCTCTTTGTAATTTTAGTATTGCTGACACATTGTACTTTTTAGACATTAGATTTTGAAGCTAGATAACTTTTAAACCATTTTAAGCATTTGTATGAAATTTGACACAATAAAAGTTAAAAGTTGCTTCTTGCAATCGTCAATGACTTGACCTTTCCTCTATTCTTTTTCTCTTCCATATCCATTCACTTTCACTTGTCTCCTTTTATGTAATATCATCAATAAATGAATAAACTATATTCAGAACTAATATGACTTGTAATTGATCGATATTTCTGATTGATTCAGGTTATAGACACCCAGATGTATACAGACTGCACAGATATATTTAGGTCTTATAGTAATATGACATGTATATGCTTTCCTTATCGAAACGAGAAGCACGAGCTAACTTTGTTCGGTAAAACTGTTACAGAGAAAGCTGAGATGACAATGCTCGAGGTGAAATTCGATCAGAAATACAGTATGGGGGCACACTGTCTTGATAAAGCAAAG